>QNGE01001879.1:89670-134738 GCA_008508345.1 Paragonimus westermani
AATCGGTTTTATCCAATAGAACGATGCCGGAACCTTTATCTGGTCTCGTTAATAGTACGTTTGTATTAGCTCGTAACTCTTTTACAGCGTCTAAATGTTCCTGTTTTAATAGACTGCAATTCGGTACCTTGCTATTCGCGTATTTATAACATGCATTAATGAGGGTAGACTTGCAGTGGTCCGCGTTAAATTCTGAAGATGGAACGAGTTCACCCAGTTGTTGGTGCAGGAATTCAAACTGAACTTCAGTGTCTAGTCGGTTACCTTTAGATTTGGGATAGCAAAATTTGGGGCCTAGCGATAGCACTTCTAGCATCGTTTGATTCAAAATGACAGACGAATAATTGTGAACGTACTGTTGTGGGTCGTTGGGAAACTGAGCTTGTGGTTTGACGGGGTTCAATCCAGAAATCAAGCAAGCGTGAACCACTTGACACCGACGACTGCATATCTCACGGCCGGCACGCTTAACAGTGTAACACATTCGCTAACACTCCCACCCACCTCCAATAGACTGTCATCCGCCCCATGCCTATGATCTTAATGACCCATTTGACTTGCTCCAGTTTTTCCTATATAAAACGCATGTACCCTATGTGATTGTAAAAGCCCGATGAGAATTACCGAAAACAGCTGTTCGCATAACTGACTTCTTATGCCGTATTTGACTACAATAGTTTAACCATAGACTGAAAACGGTGCCACAAGGCGAAAACAGGAGCGGAGAAGAGAGAGCGCCTTGTGGAGCACCAGAGCCAACAAAGAACTGCGTATTGTTTAAGGAGGCAAAATCGAGATGTGCGTCCATAGGTACAGTGTTATGCAGATCGCTGTTGACAAGAAAATTGTTATCAAGTCGTTCAAAATCACCGCATGGCCAATGTGAAACAAAGGTATTGTGCGTTTATCATAAAAGGCTGTCCACCAAAGACTTGCATCAGTGTTAGGACCATCTTGTAAAATGTATAGTCACTTGAATTCCTTGACAAAATTAAGTGGAAATATTCGCCATACTCCGCCCGTTAAATTGTGCACACAAAGGGCAACATCCTCCGACAGTCTTGGCCAGAAGATCTAACACGAAATGACTTTCCGTACAACTTAAACTATTCAGTCACATCCACCACTAATTCTGAGCAGAATTTTGAGATGCGGTTGAAAGTAATTCAACCGGACAGCTATTGGATCGTCTCTTTTTTGTACGCACTCAATCGCTTGATGCAAAACCGAGAAATAACAAGAGATGCGGTTACACCGTTTAATAGGACAGCGAGACAAAACTCGGCCACAGAAGCTCTAAATTTACAGGAAGAAACGATTACCATAAACGACCTACAGACACACAGTGAATCAAATGAAAGGCAGTCATATGTGACAATCACGGCGTCGGAACAAATCACGTCACAGGGGGGCATCAGAAAGCAACGTGAGAAAACACAGTCCAAATAGCGCACAGGCGTTCGACCGCACGGCTGTAATCTGACTGTCAGAGTGGAATCATACCACCGTCCACGACCACACCATCCGAGATAGGGCGGCCGATCGGAGTGGCGTGATGCGTCCTGGCTGTTTCGTTAGGAGGTACGCTTTCTAACAACAGCTAACCTTCAGTAAACAGCCGATGACATGTGGCACTTTAAAAAGGTACCGCAGGTACTTCGGCAAACTTGAGTCGCTGCTCCAAAATCTGCATCAATTCTGCGTCATCGATCGGCACAGTTGAAGTTCAACGGAACAGCTCTGCTAGATAGTTTGTGTACTCTGCATACATGACGGTTCAGTAAAATGGCTCATTCAGGACATCAAAAATACGGACAGATGTCATTATCCTTGGGACACCCTCATGTAAGATCTTCTTAAGCTTACACATCGAATTGTCGAACAGAGGGAAGTACGGAGACGTGATCCAATATTACGTGTACAGGGAAGCAAATCCCGGGGAATAAACTACGATCGAAATCGGAGGCCAAAGGAAATGGCATCAGCAACACAAGTGGCGCCTGCCTATCATGTTCGAATGAACGGAACCACTCGCAGCAGTCAGTATCACTTACATGCAAATTTGACACGTGACGGCTCAGTGTTGCAAACTACCTCGTTCATTTTTTTCTAACAATGAATAAAACAGCTAAGGGACCAATATTACCAAGCTTAGGGGGTGGAAGGACGTCAACAATGTGCCATCGGATAGGGACAGTATCAATTTGACCGAATTTTAACATGGGTTTATTTCTCCGGATTATCGGCTTACACGCGTATAATGATAGACAGCTGATTAGGAAAAAAAGCCCAAAAGCGACAAGATAAAACCAATGACAGTTTGTGTAAAACAAAGCTCTTGCACTGATTTACAATCATGATAACCACGATGGGAGACTAGTAGTGACGACCAGTTGGTCATAAAAATGATACTACATTGCATAGTTGTGCGCGAAATTTTAGTAAATACAACTGCCAGCCGTAGTTGAGACAGACAGACAGCTGAAGACGCTCACATATAGCCTATTCTGAGTTTTGAGGTGGATTCGACCAACTGAAAAAAAACCCAGTGGGAAATCAAAAGGAAACTTACGCGAGTATTTGCTCCGGGGATAAGAACATGTTGAAACGGATCGTAAGCAATCTTGCCGTCTGATTGTGATTCTTGTTTGCGATAGAGCAATAAAAAGTGATCAATCGGAAATCCGACAGCCGAAGTGACCAGTGTCCAACGAGCAACGATGCCGCTACCATCAGGCTAGAAGAGTGTTGAGTAAGGGCGAAAGAAACTTGATAAGGTGTTCAGCTTTTACGACACAAACAGTCTGTCAACATGTGACACGCTGAGTCACACCAGCAGTGAAAGCAGTCATTAGTTGGTAATGCTTAATTGTCAGAAAACGGTGGAAAAAATCGGTGAGGATAGGTCGAATTCCATTAAGAAAATCCACTTTTAACCTTGAACGGTCAAAATCTCGGCATCTCAACTCTGCAAGTGAACGACAGAGTTGAAAAACGGTGTCTAAAACCGATGATTTGCATTAGACGCTTTATCCGCTGTATTCACTCCACAAGCAACTGCCAAATAACAGGCAGGTATGGGCTAGGTTTCATGATGCTACGGAAGTCTAGGCAGGGAAAGTCTACATAACAGGAGTTCGAATGTATGACATTGTGATTTGTATTAATTAAATTAAGTTGGCAGTTTACACACAACAAGATGCCCGTTGCCACAAGGTGAAAACCGGCCAATGTGGATGCTGGGTAGTATTGCTGAACTGTCAGAAATGAGACAAAAGGAAGAGTTGCGACAACCGGGATCAAACCCGCGGTCGCGTGATTGACAGCTGAACATTCTTACCACAGTGCTGCCGTGTGATCGGTAGACGGTGTCAGACAGCACGGTGAACTATCCCGAATCCAAAAAAACGTTGTAAGCCGTTCTGAAAATACACATCAGTAAAGAAATAAGTACATATATACATACACACACAAGAAAGAAAATGCTTCTCTATAGGTCTGTTGTTAGCAGAAAAATGCGAGGAGATCGATCGAACACAAACGGAAATGGGAGGAAGAAACAGTGAAAAGGTTGGAGCCTAGATAGATCAGGGCCACCCTGAGCGAGTCGGATATCGAACCAAATTTACATATGCTCAGGGTCATGTAGGTTGATGAGGTGGAGACATAACAGAGAATATGACACCACCGGCAATCTTCCAATCGGGTGTGTTCTATTGAGGCGCAGTAGTAACAACAAGACATGCTTACGCACGTGCATTCAGGCATTCACGGAACTGGATCAGACCACCCTCGCAATGGCGACGATATCAACAATATGGTGACCAAAAACTGAATAAATGTCATTAGGTGAACAAAATAAGACGGGTTGTAAGTTGAGCTCAAAAACCAGAGCGAGAAAGCAAAACGGTAGCCGCATCGATTGTACGTTAAACTGTTAGACGTTCGTGTACAGCCTGTTGTCTGCGTTGGCGCAGGCTCACAATGTGGGATCCGCATGCTGCCACAACAGAACACTAAGAATCACGCTGTACTGATTCAGAAAACAGATGAAGAGAAATTCCGCGACCAACATGAATTAATCAACGTCTGCAGTCACATTCTATACGGACGGTGAGGTTTAGTGGACACAATAACGGAGAAGGACGGTTAGACTACGTCGTAATGAGTGCTTTATTCCTACTCACCAAACGTTCGGTCTCAGTGAACACCGGGGCCACCTTGGAGATGTGTTCGAAGCTGACCACCTGAGACCAACGGCTTTTGTCTAACACATAACTTCCGTGTTGATCTGCATTCGTGATAATAGCCATGACGCGGAACTTGTATTGATGACCAGGTTCCAGACCGTCAGGTTTGCGACTGGTGAAATAGAATTGCTTTGTTTGTTGACAACAGATGGGCTGTCGGCTACAGCATTCAGGAATCTTTATGAAAAAGGAAGACAAAAAGACGAATATATCAATAACACACAAAATGAAGCCCGAAAGGTGACCGATAGTGTTTAGAGGATCGCCCTAGTACCAAGCAGGCAGAAAGATGATCTTCCATACAGTTCCTATCAGAATACGAAAAGACACAAGTTCAAATATAGAACATAGATCGACTGAGAATCGATATAGAGTAGACTTTTTGGAATAACCGAGGCGTATATAGTCTCAAAAATACCATACATGATAATTGCACACTCGGCTAATCAGAGCTGCTTGGTCATGATACAGTTAAAGGCAATCAATAGAGATAAAGAGCAGCTATTGCATTAAAACAAATCGTGTGCGACACAACCAACAGGCATTCAGTAAAAACTACGCCTAATTACATGGGTGAACAAAACCTACTTGACCATATAAGCTTACCAGCTCGTCTATTGTAACTGGTTTCGACCACATTTGACCAGGGACGGACTTGTGTCGAAATTGGATACGATAGAAGTCAGCTTGCATCGGTGACCAGGTGATGTTCACAGCCAAATTATCCCCGACAGGGGTTGCACTCAGTACGGACAAATGTTGACCTGAGCAGACAGGAAACGATAAAAAACGTGGATTTTTGCGAATCAGGCGCTCTTTTCAGAAGCGCACTCTGGCTAACACATTTATGGTAAGCTTGTATCAGGTGGTCTCATAGGTACTTCGATAAACAATTAGTTCAGGTGGTGAAAGAAATATAAATAAACGATACATTAAGGATAACATTAATTACAAACAAAATATCCGACGTATGTAGGCAAGCGTACTTTGTACAGTGGCAATGAGACGGTACTCTGGTGTAAATTAAGACTCGATGATACAGTGAGCAGGAATAAATGAAGAGCGAACTGTTTGGAAACGCGCGACCATGGAAGCTTTCAATCGCCTCATCGAAAACAAATCATTCAGAGCAAAACATCTAGGAAACAATGATTAGCCATAATAACAGCTCAACAGGATGATTGCAACAGCCATACATGATCAAGGTAATGTGTTAACTTGGACAATGTATCCACGGAATGTTTGCTGTCTGAGCCATTTCCGTCCGCAACATCTAAGAAGCATATGAAACAATCGATAGTTGGACGTGGTGATGAACATTCGTATTAGTCAACCACCTCCATCATCTGATAAACCACTCACATTTCTTTTCAGGGATTTAGGATATAATGATCTGTTACGCTTCTTTATTCTTGAGGTTCGTTGGTGCACTGTAATTCGAAAGTCGTGCTGGGTTTCTTAGTGGAAATTTGAATTTGGTCATCATAATCATATACCGTATACATATAGATAATGAAATTCGTTGTGCTTTGTATTTCTCTCTTGAGAAAGCTGTAACACGTATGTGGATTAAGTGCGCTGGGATTAAACAGCAATGAATTCGAACGAACGGATGTAATAACGACTAGTAAGACCTTCAATCATGACCAGTCCTCTGCTTGTTCAAGTTAAACGGAGCATGGCAAACCACAGTTTGCCATTCGCACCGATTCGTATACCCGGTGCTACCAAGACGTCATGCAACAAGGCTTTGTCAGTCCATTTTCTCAGCTAAATCCTAGATTGAGCAGAGGCCACAGAGCCTGCTTAAACGGATCGGGAATGGGTTTATGAAATCACCCATTGCATGTGGATCGACAACACGAGCTTACCTCAGCGTTCAGTTACAACGGTGCACGAAATTGCCAGAAGTGTGTCTGTGACACCCCGGTTACATAAAGCTAGCTCGGATGCATGCAAACCGGAAAAGTAGCCCTACAGCATAATACGGAATAGAACAATATGGTGATGTCCCGGTATAATAACAGTCACAGTATGAGGAGAAGTAACCGTCCAGTATCACGGTTTCAACAGAAATTGGACAGATCCGTAAAAGACTGGTCATCTCTGAGAATGTTCTTTAGAAAGTGAGTCGCCGTAAAATTGGACCACCGTAGCGTAGCCAATCGAGGTGGCCGTAGAACAGGGAGCAAGTCAATTTACCTAAAACATATATCAGCAGATGAATGAATAGTTCCGGGCACCCGCACAATTTCAATAATATACCTCCTGTTCGCACCGGACAAGGGCATTACAGAAACGATAAAATTCAAGCATATAACAGGCGAGAAAAACCGCGTACGAAAACTGGATGGTGCGAGAAGTCCAGGAACGACACTTCGAGGGAGTGTAGACGGGACATTCGGCCACATATCTTGCTGATTGTAAGTATCCAGATTGGAAACCCAAGTATCTATCAGATTTGAGTGTGGCGAGTTCGGGATTCTTCGAACAGATTCGAAAGAAGGGAACGCATCGCGCTTGCCACGATCAGTAGAGTTTGGCTCAGAAACACCATGTGTCGGCAGCACGCTGATCAACTCAGACATGTCGAAAACTTTGTTTGCTGGTTCGGGTTGAAAATGATTCGGATCCAACTCTGAAAGGATACAGACGAAACAAGAAGTGAATACACAATCCTCACAAGTTGCCTTATAGCATGTGAACCAGTAAGCCAAATACACAGATACACGGATATGGACAGACTGAGTTTATTCGTATTGAAATAAGTGGAGTGATAGGGACACGTATCAGGTCGAATTTAGATCAGAATGCAGCCTCCAGGCTTCACGCATGCACTAGAGAATGCAGTGGTAGCCAGAGACAAAAGTTTTATTTCCGACGTCTATCTGGTTGCATACACCGTCTTATAATTGTACGGACATCCGGTATTTCGCATTTTACAGGTAAAAGACTAATGTCTTTTTAGACAAATGTAAATAAAAATAAACCCAAGGTCATCTTTCAAAAGCTGAGGAAAAATCGGACAGGTGTAACAAATCAGGATTGTTCTATCTCATTAGCATACAGACACTGGCCCAATGTGGGTTGGTACGTTGAAATAGAATGTGAACTCCATTTTTTTCGGGAACCTCCAAGCATTGCTTGTGCGTGCTAGTTATTGAGAAGTGCAGCTGCAAACAACAAATTCCAACTCGATATCTCTAGATAACACTCGGTTTCGCTGCAGGTACTAGTAGGCCTCAGAAGTCCTTAACTGAGTTCAGAGCAGGACTGTGAGCAGACCAACGGGTTGGATCACTGTACTGTTGTTCAAGTCGCATATGCACAACGTCAGCAGCATGGACTACACAACTGCTCTGCTGAAACCTTCAACGTCAAGCAAGCATAAGACTTAATAATAGTGGGAAATGATGTGACTGCATGAGTACACCATCCCTCCTAGAAAAAAAACAAAATTGCATCGTAAAAGCGAAAGCACCTAATAAAAGCAATGAGCCACCTGTGAACAGACGCCAACTATGCAATACTAAATCCTTTCTCAAAATGCGGCAGTACTGCACGCGTTCAATAGGCCCATCGAATGTGTCTCCCTCCTCATCGTTGGCTATTGCACCCAGAAAGAGTAATTTCCAACGAAATCAGACAGTTATTTATTTCTGAAGTGAATATGCATTTATTTCTATTGTTGGGGTGCTATTGACTCTTGTCTTTATCGCTTTTTCACATTCATCCAAGGAATCCATTTCTTTCAACACAGAAACACATAATACAAAGTTAACAGTTTTCTCTATGGTGACTTCAAGTGTTCACCAACACCTTCTCGCATCGTAGCCCTTTCAATTCAGTTTTCACAAAGTACGCGTAGAGCAGTTTAGCCATTTTTACCGGCAGATGGGTGGTTCCGTGCACACTGTGATTGTTCACTGAGCCAAGGAACTGAATGCATTTTTTCTTATACAGCTTCCTCAATTAACATGGTTATATAAGGTATCTACAGAAGATCCCATTTAATGCAGTGATTGCACAACAACCGATGACGATGTCCAAGCCTTGTCACTTGAAAAAAAATTGATAGGGAAGTAACAGATTGAAAGTAATTATTTTCTGAAATATTTATCCAGTCCATGAAGCACAATACTGCGCTAATTTGATATATGACGGTGCAAGTTCACAAATGACGCAAATCATAAAATGAGAGTCACTAATCTCGAAATGTGTTGGCTAGTGGGTCACAAATTTGAATGCAAACTATGCCTTTTAATCATTTGCGAGTAATCCAGAGTAAATGGTTCAAAAGAACCGGATAACGTGCGTAGAGTTATTGGCTTACAAACAGCAACGATGTTTCCACCAGGCAGAAAACATGGACGTTAGCTAACGTGACGGGCAAACAACCAATGTCACTTAGGGACACCGTTCTAAAGGATGCATAAAGAATGGGGTGCAACGTGATATCAAAACAGTCAGCAAAGTCGACCTACTGGGTTCTGCGGACTTCACATACAAGGCGTGTGAGAACAATAGGTGCGGTTCCGCACAGTCCGTATAGACCGCACACTCGTACACCCCAAAATCCTGAGAACGCGCCAGATCCAGTGTAAACTGATGCGGTTCGACAGATGAGGCGTACGCCTGACCCGGCAATTGCAACGACACGCCATCCTTACGCCATCTGAGCCGAACGAGCTGCAAGAGTTGTGCCACCTGCAGTCTGTTTTGTAGAGTCCCTGTACCCGGGAACAGATCGTACAGCGCGGTGGGCAATGTGTCCACCGAAATGTTGCTTACATTTGTTTGTGTAGAGAGACAGCCTACGATAATGGACCGCCTGGAAGGAGTGATGACCAAGCTTGATGAAAAATGCAAGGGATTCCAGAGGCTAGTATCTTGAAAATGCTTAAAGTCACCTGAAAATGAAAGAGGACGGCATAGAAAGAGATCGTTTCGGGAACAAAGCATTCACATGGTCAATGAGAAAACGGATAAGACTAAATAAATGGCATAAACAGGTAAAAGGGTATCACGCGAAATCTATTACAGTGTTCACAAATCCCATGTCAGTAGTACAGAAAGTACTAACCACCACTGGTTCAGAAAAAAAAAACATCCAAAAAAATCGCTAGGAAAGACCTGGTGCAGGCCAACACAGTACCATGTCGTTTGTCGGACCAGACAGCCCACGGTCCCAATCTTCACAATCATGAACACAAGAAGGAGAAAGCTTACTTCTCCGTAGAAGACGAGTCCCATTTAATTTGACTACGGCCTGTGCAGATATCCAGTCAGCATCTGTGGTTTGCTGCACGCACTGATACACGCCAGCCATCGAAGAAGACAGTGCTTCCAGATGAAATGAAGATTCTATTCAAAGAGGTTCACAGAAAAGAGGAAAAACCGCTAAGCGAGTTAGGCTCATGAGAAGTCAAATAATGTCATGTATCACTGACAACCATAACAGCACTGTTCCCAACAAAAGAACATTGATAGTAGATTTTATAGAAAGAGCACGAAATACAGTGCACAATCGTATGCAAAAGCGGACAAAATATCTTCCCGAATCTGGAACACAGTTGTATCAATATATCAGGACGTTCGTCCTTCGTCTCTGGCTAGGTGTAGTGACCAGAGATCGAGTGGCTTCTCTAAGGAACACGGCTGTAACCGTGTTTTCCCATTTATCTTTTCTGTACTCATGATTCTGTGTACGTCTCTTAGAGGAAGCCTGACACGAACACTGTCACTTTCTTTAGCCGTGCGATTAATTGCACGCAGTGAACGCCTACCATTTGTCTAACAACTGATCCATTATTCAATTCTTCAAGGTCGCTCAACATGTACATCCTGGGGCGTTGCTTAACGTACTCAAAGGTTTTAAGCACCTTTCCCTTGACGCGCTTTCGAGTGCCGCCGAGCGAACTAGAGCCAACTTCGCGTTCCCTTTCTTTCTTCTCTTGGTTGCTGTCGTTGGTCCCAGACTAGGCTAGAACTAACTACTTAAATTTCCAAACATTGCTGGAAACATACCCCTTGTTTCCAAACCTTACTGCGTTCTTTTAGTTCGATGCCCGTTGGGACTACGTTTCCATTAGTCTTCGGTAAAGGTGTCCTAAATTGTTAGCGTTTTCAAGTGAAATGCAAAATGCGACAAGAGGGAGCTAAGCTGATCAAACTCTTAAGGGATTTGCTCCGTGGAAATCACGAACGCCAGGGCAGGCTTTGTTAAATGTGAAGGAAATCTGCAATAAGACGCAGCACAAACTGAGTCGACTTCAGCAATGAAATTGTCGTGACACAATAAGTCAATAGGATAAACGGAACAGCAAACATCTGAATACAGTAGAGCGCGAACACCACCTAAATGTGGCGAGAACGTGTTGACAAACCACCACGTTAGCAATCGGAGCGTAATTCTGAAACATGAAGCATGGAACAAATTGTAGACTGGTTAGTACAATTTGCACACAAACTTATGGCCAGGTAAAGATTTTCCGAGCCACATCGAATTTCTCATTTTGGCTTGAACATGCCAACACAAGTAGTGTCCTCTGATTTTCACAATTTTATCACCAGTTTCTTATTACGAGTGGTCTAGCAACCAAACCCGACCACATTCCAAACGAGAGATGGCTCATTTGGATGCAGCTAATTGTCATCTACTCACACATGGAACACTATTTTGAGAATAGTAAAGTCGACGTACACAATGGTTGGAACAGCTATCACAGTGTAAATGAGTGGATTATCCAAACAAAGAACCGCCGCTACACAAAGTCTGTCGTGGTGGATTGAACATCATCAGAGATTTGATGAAGATGAGCATTCCCCAGAAAATGACCACTGAAGAAAGTAATCCAACAAACAAATTCAGATGCTGAGAGTGTTGAAAACTTTCACGTGTGTTCACGCGAATACTCCGATGCCTTGCGAATAATAACAGCTTAAGGCGAAAGTGAAGCAGAGGTATAGTTTAAAAAAAATAAGAAAGAAAAGAAGTGACATCTGATCACAGAAGACACATTGGGTGGAAGGCCTCCACATTTACAGTAAGCCGATCGCGCAATCCTATGACTGGTGTAATCTTCGTAGACACTGATCACACGATTTAACATTCATACTCCCCCGCTAGTAACCACAATCAACAGTACATACGTGAGTAAAGCTGATAGAAACAAAAGGACAATTGTTTTAAGTATCAATCCTTCTAGAACTGACCATCAGACACGAATAAGATCAAGGCTATCTGGAGAGCTCGGAGAAGATGAACATCAGGAAGATCCACACAAGTTACTCAGTAATATTCGCAAGTGTTAACTGTTCATTACCCGGACTCTGAACAGTCCATCACAATGGCACAAAGTGAAAACAGATTTATTACCATCACAACGGACTTGTGACTCAGGCTGCCACTCATCACAACAGTGATGTGGAATATCCTGGAAGAAAACGTCAATAAGAAGGTTAATGTTTAGTAAAGGAGGACTAAAGGGAAGAACTAGGAATGGTATAAACGCAGGTATGCAACTGACTGCAGCACACTACTATCTCGGATAGCGTTTTCAGCCGGCGGCTTGAGTGATCACGAGGACCCCAATCACGCAGGCAGTACCTATCCACTCTAATTGATGGAACAATCAGTGCCTTCATATTGCACGACCATGTTGTCGCTTGAAACCCACGCACTTTTACCCCATTGTTGGTGGCCTCACTGGATGAGGTCAATTACGGTAAACGTTCAGCTAGAATGCACAGCACGTGACCAAACCATCGCAGGCTATGTAGTGTCATTAGCTGGCCAAATGATTGCACATTCCGAGCGATCCTGACCTACTCTGCTATTTTGACATGTCTTCCGAATAAAAAAGGAGGTTAGAGAAAGATACTCTCATACAAAGGGCACTTCGACCGTTCAGCGGTTGACTGTGACCTCCGAGGTACTGTATAGTTTGGTTTCATTCAAAATTCCGATGTAGGTTCGAATACATCCACTGCGTGCAGCAGTGCTTAGAATTAAACATCAACCTCCTATTCAATGTGCCATCGGACTAGGCAAGTCCCTGACTGCCATGAGTCAGACTATGGAGTCATTAGCTCCCGGTATGGAGCCTCAAGAAAACTCAATCTCTTGCTATCTCGCAATTCAGACTTTTCAACCAGAGACTCGGGGTAGGGTCGCTCAAGTCAATTATCTTCCGCAGCATAAATGACTGGGAAGTATGAGAATTTATCGTTCTCCTGAATGTGATATTGTTCGTCCATTATGAGATTCTCCTTCTATTATTACCCCAAAGTTTTCTGCGCTGTCAGTTGATAGCTGCGTTCTGAAGCCAAGAAAATTGGCGAACATTGGCGCCCGTAATGTTCGAACCTTCCGTCAAGTTGTTCGGCAAGCTGATCTGGCAAGTAAATTCTCAAGTCTGGTGTATGAAGTGTCATGTGTGCTGAAGAAGCGAGCGTATGATTCTAACATCGTTATTAACTTAAGCTCACAGCTAGATAATCGTCGACCTTAATCGCTTCTGTCTAATGGTCTCTGGTGTCATTGAAGCTGAAACTTGCGGTCAAGCTGGGGTGTGGATCGCACGAAGCTCCTGAGAAGGCCACTGCTCGTTCGATTGGGTGCCAGTGAACAGCCGCCGGTGTGCTTTCAAACTCAATACATCGGTTAAAGTCTGTCAACGCAAACCAGGTTAACCAGCGGAAATAGATTGACTCTACATGTAATTACTTCACGTAAAGCACCAAATTCAGCTTGCCTATTTGTGGATTGAACTTAAAAATAGAATTTTTTGTGAACTTGGATCAACACACATGAAAAAACAATAGGCCACTCATAACAGTTGTCTTTTTTAGGTTAGCATTTCTAAGCACGATACAATGGTTTTCTTATAGCGAACGCCCTCAAGGTTCACGATATGAACTCAGTTCAGTCACAAATGGGGGATAGTTGTCTAAGCACACAACATATTGACAACTGGCCTGTTTATCTGGAGCAATCGGCTGCAATCACGTCAACAGTGTAAAAGGTGGCTACTAGCTAGAGAAAAGACGACTTCGTATAGGCGCAGGAACGCGATCAGAGTCATGCGATCGTGTACACTGAATTTGTTACACCGATGGGACACCGCTACAGGCCAAATAAAAGCAAACGTTTAGGCTCAACGTTTCGTCGGCGAATCTAAGTCACTTATTTCCCCTCGAAACCTGTGCAAAGTTGTAAAAGGGATGGTAGTTCGACTAGTATAGGTCTACATCAGGCAATAACTTGCTGACAGCCTCAAAAAACCACGGTAGTGGTAGCTCGGAGAGAGACAGGAAAGGAAAAGTCGACTTTTTTTGCTACCTGTGTCATAAAAAGCACACCATGCACAGCTGATCGGAGTAAGAGGTGGAAACACACACCCAATTTAAAGTGTGTCAAATAATGAACTCATCACAAACCTACCAATAGTTTTGCCCCGGTTTTCATTTATGTTGAGAACGGAACGTGGAAATAAGAAGCAACGGATAAAGGGGGAGACGGTGCTTAAAGATAAAGAACAAGCCCTCTTCGAAACAGCAGGACACGCGTTGTTTACTTTTCACATTTGACCCGCTAATCTTTATCCAAGCGAAAACGAAAAGCGGAGGCAGAAATTAAACCTTCAAAAATATGTGTACCAGGTTTGAGAATGTGTCTGAGTGCGTGTGTGTGCAGGTGCACACACATCGGTTTCAAGAATAGTTCCCAATGAGGCGGAAACGGTGGTGACGAGAGAGAGAAGGAGGATGGAATGAAAGGAGATTGTCCTATGGGCAGTCAACAAACAAATGACAAATGAATACAAAGATGCATAGATCAAATTGAAGGTGGGAACAGTAGGAAGGAGTGTGTGCACAAGTACGGAAATTATGAGTTATTAACTTTCATCCTAAGCGTTGTGACAATACTTACGCTTACAGATGTTTATATGTATCAGTAAGGGTACACACTGATTCATGTAGCCTGTTAATTGGTGTGTCCTCCCCACGCTAAATACGACCGGTGCATACACGTGCATCTACGGATATAAAGATGGTAGCCACAACTAGGATGAGAGTGAGAAAACCGTGGGAACGAAGAATCTATGTCTAGTGTGCAAAAGACCGTCTACACTATACTGGGAGAAAGTGAATAAACACGAGAGAGTAAAATGAATAAGCCAAAAGACAGTAATGGAAAAAACCTCATGGAATAACAGTGACAAGATTGCATTTAAAATAGCATCAGGACAATCTGCTGGACATTAGAGTGGTCTAGAAAACACATTCACCTGCACCCGACGAGATTTGCGACCGAAGAGGTACACCGTTGTGATACCAGGCAAATGGAATGCGTTCAGAGCCGGTACATGATAATTGCGCTGACTGACCGACTGTCTTGTGTATCACGGCCGGAATGATTGACACACGAGGTTTGCCTAAGGATAGACAAAAGCAGATACGTACAGCGATGCCACACAGATATCAATTCATGACATTCTGAGATTAGTTCCACGTATCGGTAAGCCAAGATAAGATATCGGGAAAGATATAGTTCCCTAACTACTACCCAATAGGTGTTCCCTGTGATATTCAACACAACTAACGCAGGAAGCACAAGCGAGAGTGGTTGAGCGTTCAGATTTGATTATTCGGTCGTGCCTAATGTGAGGTCAATGGCGCAGTGGTTAACACGGTTGCCTCATGATTNTATATATATATATATATATATATATATATATATATATATATCCGGAGATGATCTGTCCAGGAAAATTTGGAGAATCCCAATGAGCCGTTTAGATGGGGCAACAGCAGGAAAAAACATGAATCCGTTTCATGCGTCCACAGACGGTCCTACACACTCAAAACATCGGATTACCGATGTTCGCATGTCGTGGTTAAAGCATATGGTCAAGATCGGTTTGCATATTTAATCTGGAAGATGGATCTGCTTCGGGTTGTGTGTCACAACGCTTATTACTGAATAGTGTGCGCAATGAGTTAATAATGTGATTTGTGATTTCTAACCTACTCCAACATATAAACATACATTACGCTAAATGTGACTGGCCGAAAAAAAAAGCCTAGGTGCCAGAACACATGGAAAAAGTAGGTAAAAATAGACTCTGATTGTTATTAATTGTAAACCTAAGTGGCTAGAAAGTACTGTCGTACAAAAACCGATTAGCCAGTCCATCATTCGTTAGCTGAGCATTCTAATCTGTATACTTGGTTTTTCAGAAGTCCTTATCTCGGATAACAGTGTTCGGTTAATATCCAGTGAGTTCTCAGGAGTTTATTCAACAAGTGGTATTGTGCACCTAAGAACTCAACCGTATCACCCATAGTCAAATTGTTAATGTGAGAGATTTGTGAATATTGTGAAACGGCACATCTTTAAATACCCACGAGAGCAATATTTGCATGGTGTCGGGGATCCGTTTCTGCTTAATTATAGAACAACTTATTCAGATGTTCCGGGCAATGTTTCATCTAGCGAATGTTTGCTTCGAAGAAAAAGACGGACAACATACGAGACAATGCTGTTTGGACCACATTCTGATTACGAGCCTCGGCCAGTACCAAAGGTACAGCTCCAACAGCCTGGCAAACGATTCAACGTTGGCAACATTGTGTATACAAAGGATTGTACAAGCGGACGCCTACGGTGGACTGGAGGAACCATTACAAGTAGACAGGGGCTGGTTGTTTATGAACTGTGTCGGAAAGGAGTAATGAGTCCGACATCAAACTGGCTCTACAGAAAGTATGGTTGATCATACTGGCTACTAGACGATGTTTCAGAAAACGCCGCACAGACAACCCACACAACCACATATACTAGACGTTCCAGTCAGCTAGTTGAAATGAGGTACCCCCAGGGAGGTCGACGCTTTACGCAACCAATCCGAATGGATCCTCCTAAGAAGTCCCATGGTGCTCAGAATATAAGGGGAAAGAATGTTGAGGGCTATAGCAGTCATCACATGGGCAGACGGCATCACCGATCGCACATGCATTAACCTTGACTCTGATTGGCTTAGAGCGACGTGTGCTGTTCTCGCTGTGGCTTGACGTAGTCGACTGCATGAGGCACGCGGCGTTGGCGGTCGGACATACAGTGATCTGAAGCGCTGGCGGTGCTTGTTCTTTCCGTTCTCTGGGCGATTTAGGAATACATCAATAACAGCGGATTTAGAAGCAACATAAGTTTCCATAAGGAAATCATCATTTCGAACAAATGAGCATCGTCATTTTACCCTCAGGTCAGGAAACCGGTAGCAACCAACCTATCCAAACTATGATAAAAAAACTGTAACCTTTTCAACCGCATCGCAACCAAAACATATGGTTGTTCCCTTCAGCAGAACTCAAATAAAACGATGTTCCTAAGACATCTGCTGTCGGATGGCTTGCTAAGTCATCTGTCAGTTGGATACTACCAGGTTGGCAAAACCGGAACAATAACTGAGGCTGGAACCTAAAACACTGTGATTGAAGTACCTCAACTACATAGCTCAACAAGCCATCAGAGATTATGGGGGAAGATCAACAACACGTTTAGGGAACCACATGTGTTTGTTACAATAAGCCATCCATGAGGCGTTTTTCTACGTATGCAACGCCTCGGTCACACATCGCGTCTTGGGAACAGTTTCACGATCCATATCAATTTCAGACAAAAGTAGCGGGAGGTGGATCGATAACGCCACGTAAAGTGGCGTTCGACAGGGTCGTCCGATTTTCCTTTTGCCTTTCCACTTCGTGATGGAAGATATTCCCGAAGGAGCACTCGGAAGTTCAGAAGACCTCAGAGTGCAGTTTCTATCAAGTGGTAAGGTGAACGATATTCAGCATGTCGACTTCACTGCCTTAATTAATTCTCCTGCACAGAACATTAAAGCCGTATGGAATCTACTAAATAATGTTGGTGGTCTGTATGGTATGCACTTTGTAACTACGAAGAGCAAAGTATTATTACAGGAGTGAATGGGCACTAATCCTGTTTTTGTTAGTGTTAGCAGATTACGGGAAACTGTCGGTCGCTCCACCTACTTGGGTAGTGTCATCTCATTAATCTGTCGTATCGTTGACCACGTGTCCACGAGAATAACCAAAGCACATAGGGCATTCGCTAACTTCCGTCACTCGTGGGGTCATGAAGAGGTCCACTTGTCGATTAATAACAGAATTTACGGTGCGTGTGCATACTCACTTCTGCTCCATGGATCAGAGACCCAGTCCACTAGAGCGGAAGATGCACACATACTCTCAGTATTCGATCACTGCTGTTTCCGTCAGTTATCTTGTACCAAATGGGCTGACTACGCGAGTAATGCGACACTCCATGGGTGCACGTTTGGAAAATGTGCAATTTCACCACCGATAACTGAGGCAGTAAAAATACCATCTGTCGAGCTGTGCATTGTCCATTGTGACTGTTGATGGTTGGAAGAAACCGCAAGGCGGCCAGATGATGACGTGGTCACTGGCTATGAAAGCTCTGATCGTCCCATTGAAGAAATTTGGTAGGTGCTGTCCACTCGTTGCGCTCGTGATACATTTGTACTTATTCATTACTCCACAACTTCATGGGTCATTGATAGGAACAGTGGCAGCTCAAACCACTGTACCCACGAGCACGGCTCAGTGCTTCAAACGGTTGGAATGATTGGCACGATTCACTGGCAGTGGTGATCGGATGTCACAGTTATCTGTATCTGACGGAGTTTACATACCAGAATGCACAGTGCAGTATAAAAGACGAAAACACATCGCATGAGGACCACCTAATGAAACTCAACCATGGGTTCGAACTGACCACAGTATCCTGAACTATCGATGATGCCACATTACAGAATGTCGTTTATTTAGATCACATCGTCGTCCGTGCCCGTTTCGCTTTATCCGTTGCTCATAGATCATCTGCCCTCACACAGTGTCCAGCTGGAAATCGGGTGACCAGGGTATACGAAATACCTACCGAACAGCATCGGCGTTTGGGTGGCGCAGGTCACAACAGGAGGGTGATCAAAGCGAGCTCCGGACAGCAATGTTAGTAGTTAAAAACCACTTGAGAAGAGGTTTGTTCCAGATGGGTAAAGTGGAAGTCACTCCGCTCAACAGAGCTTATTAGTGAACGTCGACTGACTCGCCTTGACACTGAATAGGACAAAGACCACCGTGAATTCAGAGACGAACTTACAAGCGGTCTGCGTAAGGGCCGTGAAGCTTAGCTGGTAGAATGAGCCCGAGAATGAAAAACCATTTTTTATCCGAGAACAAACAACTGGGTGGTGGTTGCTCCGAGTCGTGGTTGCATTGCCCATCGACAAAGCGTTAGTGAGATTGTGCGTTAAAAAGATGGTTCACGAATTTGCATCCTGTTGTGGTGACTCGAAAGATGGGCTAATGACTTTGAAGAGGAATTCAACCGTGGATGATGGGAGGATTACCCATCGAAAACTGTTGGGAAGGGGTATCATAAAAATAACCTAATTAGGTCATCGGTGACGGCTGACGAAATCGTTCATCAACCAAACATTAGTGTGCAAAGTTTTCCAGTTGAACCAGCCAAGATGGGGTGTGAAGGTAGGCGTGGGTATCGTGCTAGCGCGGTGAACCAATCAGAGTGCAACGACCATGGAGCTGACCATACTGGGTCACCTAACCGCGAAGTGACCTGAACCACTGGACATGGGTTCAACGTGTAGTTGGCTATATTTGGCGACTAACTCATGAAAAACATTTACATATATTTCATTCATTTGTCGAACTGGTAATCGGCATTACAGTGTGTTTTCTACACAGTCGTGTTCTTCCTGACTCCACACTAGTAGACTGGGGGAAGCCGTACAGCAAGGATCCGAGTATATCATCCAAACCAGGATAGAACGTTTTAACAAGAAACAGGCGCGTTACATCAGAAAACAAGTGGATTTAGAGCCTAGATTACTTAAACATAATGAAGCCGCAGCTCCGTATGTGCTCGCCTCAGCATAGTAAAGGAGGGCTGTTTTGACTGACAACACTCATTTGTTCCGTATAGCGGACTGGAGAAGTGTCTCGCGACTGGCGTTTACTAACAGTCATTCCCGTTTTCAAAAAAGGCACCCAAATACTACGTGACAACCGAAATTATTAGTCTTGCTTCTATCGTATTTAAATTATATGCGGATATACCAATAAGACGACTTCTGAAACATAGAGGGAATCCAATACGAGAACAACCGGGTTCCTCAATAGGTTGCGGGTGCATTGACCATACTTTCGCCATGTGGGGAACAGTGAGGTATAAGCACTAATTACCCTAGCCGATATGTTCGGACCTAGAGACTGATTTGACTTAATTTCCTAACATGTTCTCTAGCGATGTCCTCACCGCAATATAGTTCCAGTCATTGTATTGTTGTGACCGCAAAAGACGCTTGGTCTGCGAGTTTGTTTATTGCGCAAACTTCCGTACAGGTCATGTCAAAAACTAAATCACAAACGCGTGCACTCATTTGCACGGCAGACACGCATTCACATACATTGGGTGAGAGTACGTTGTCATTCGCCTTGGTGGCAGTTCTCACACAGCACGTATACACTGTTCCGATAGTCACTTCTTATCCGCCGCGTTCGGGGCTTGACCCCTTGTTCCTGAATGTCGCCTGTGGGTAATATACTACATGTGAGTAGTATACTACCCACAACGAAGCTGCCTGTTATACAACAATATGCTCACTCTGAGTGCAACATCATCGTGAAAGAGGACTGCGAGTGCACAAGATAGGTGGCGATCCAGCAATCTGGGATTGTATGAAACGCGCTATTTCGAGTGCATGTAATGGTCTGATGGGGCCGGCGTGATAGAAAGTCGAGGAAAATTCTGACAGTTGTTAATCAACATCATTGAACTCTGCCTTCTGTTTGGGATCTGCATTCGGAGAAATGTTGGTCCTATGCGTAAGTTCACTGTTCTCATTCACCGACCACTGAGGAAACCAAAATGATCAGAAGTGGACGTAGCCTGGAAAGACAGCGTTGACTCTAAACACCAACAAGCAAATTCATGTGGACAACAGCAAGATCAAAATGGCAAACAGAAACGAATGAAGGTGTGATTTATGTTCGAAATCCACTGACGAACCAACTCCGGTTTGATTCAGTCTGGCAGCTCACCACGATAGTCGAAAGGTAGTGAGGGGGTTCAAAAAACCAAATAGCATTCAGCAATATACTGTGTTTAGATGTCCACACTCAGGTTAGTGATCAATACGCTCCAAGCAAATGAAAATTAATACCCATAATATATACAGTAAATCACAAACCAGGACGCCTCATAGCTTTGTAGGTCTGGAACTGAGTCGATCGACGCAGTTTGTAAAAGTGTAGTCATTAGACAGCGGTAACCTGATTGGGCACGCGTAAGCGATGGTGAATGGTCGGGGAGTTTAAGTGCTACATATCATACACTACACACAGCTGAGAGTAGACGGCCAACATGACTTGGGTTTTCCATTTATCAGACTTCACTACTAATGAGAACAGTCGGCCTCAGAAACCATCAGTGTTGTGGCTCAGAGTTGTTTCGACTATGTTAGGTCTGATGACTAACGTGCATGATATGGAAAGAAATCCATGATCTGGAAACAAGTGTCCGATCGTTGGGTGAACAGAGAGTGGGAGTCCAGACATTCATTCATTGCACCATGGGATTTCAGGTAGCCGGGGTTGCAGGAAGGTATGTGAATTACCTTGTTTAGCTGTTGTGTTCCCTATTCTCCTCTGGAGAAATAAAACGCAACAGCCAGGATAACCCACCCTTGCTCGGATAGGGAGCTGAATTCCGACCTCCGTGTCTGGGAGACTAACGAATTGCACGGCACGCCAGTGACCGCTGACGGCATGAGCATACGTGAATCCTAGCATCTAAACGATCACCAATAACCAATTAACCAATCGTATTGACGAGAAATCGAAGAAAAGACCTATTAACTGTAATCAATAACCCAAGCACGAGAAATATACGGTTTCATTCCCATTTAAGTGGGTCAGCCGAAAGTCTTACCTAAATGTGTACGCTTGGATCAAGTGTGAGAGGTGTTCACTTTGAAATTTACAATCTAGCTGATGAATCTAATATCACTGAGTGGCGTTATGATTATTTATGAGGAGTCTGAGTGCTACAGTGCTCAGCACGTTGAAAGTTTTGGTGTGATCAATGTGTTTGGGCAACCTGACCGTTAATCACAAGTGATTGCGGCCTGAAGTTTCCGTAATGGAGTATACTCGATACAGGGTAGTCAAACCTCCAATCAGCTGGGAGAAACTGATGAAAGATAACCTGCCAATCGAAGCGATTACGCGATTATCACCGGTTGGTCTACTACGGAATGGCAGAGGTGTCAACGAAGAATGGAGTGTGGGTACATTTTGCAATATGACACGGACCTCTCCGTCACGTTCGATCGATGGGCTGATAAGAGTCGGAATTCTGACGGCATTCACAGCGTCTTGGAGCGTTCGTGTTTCCCATTCGATTGAAAAAGCAAAATTGAATAGCATTTCTACTGGAGCAGATCTGCTAGTCTGGGCCGGCCTTAGAACTGCAACCATCTCGTTTTTTAAATGTGTTCACAACAGTACTCAAGTGACTCCACCACCGTCTTTGACTAGATGAACAACTCCGACCGAGCACAAATACATGCAACAGATGCGCATCGTCCTGTGACTCAGACACACAATGGAGAGGACAAGCAAACAACACCGAACGAAATAACCTCAACGGAGTAAGGAAAACAATTTTGGTTTTAATTTCGACACAGATAGATAAACCGCTGATTCGGTACGAGGCAATGTTGCCATCATCCTGTTTTGACTACGACGGCGGAGAAGACCCAGAAATACCGGGACAAATGTCAGTTGGAAACCACACACAACACACTTGGAAAAAGAAACAAGAACACAGCTTACGTGTGACACGCAGATGAACCGTTGCGGTCCAATTTCCAGCTGAACACCAATACGATCCCGTATCATCACCGGAAAGGTGAGTGATATGCAGTACACCTATGAACAAGACGTGTAAGATGGTAAGGAACAATCCGCAATCGATGGGAGAGGCGACCAATACAGTTAATGTGGCAACCGGTGAATGATAATAATCGGATGTCTGTACGGTCACATATTCACTGGGATAGACAGCTAAATATTCCATGGTAACAAAAACAATTAACCCGAGTTCCGAACAGACTTTTGATGCAGGCCCCAATAATCAGACCGGTTCCAGATATGCCGACTGATGTCTGGAGGTTCACAATATGACAGCCAATTCTGATAAGCTGTTGATGCTTCCGACCCGCGTGTGTGCCCTGATCCAGAGAGTTATGTCAACCGGGTTTTCGGGTCTTGTCAGTTGCAACCATGTTGAACCGTCCAAATGGGAGCAGTCAGATGAAAAGCATCCAAACGCACAATGTTGTAGGTCGTGTTACAGACCAATCAGGAGTGTTTAAGTAATGAGAAACGAAACCATGGAGAGGCTAAGTGCTAACGCACAGGTTTGTTAACAATGGAAATAAACGGTGAACATGCTTGAATGATGGTATGATTAGGCAACACTAAGAGATGTTCGTTGTACGACACTTGCGTAGGCATGGTTGGAACTATGGGCAGTTAACGGATGGGTGCTCAAACCCACGTGGGATTCGTGAAATAAAGAATGCACTTGTAAGGAACATAACACACAATAAATGACTTGGCAAACAATTCGGAATAAAGGAGATGGAGGTTACCAAATGCAAAATTGAAGAGATGGTGTTTTCAAATAAGATATACAAATAAGATATACACCAGTGGGCTATCCACGGTTCGAGTGACGACGATGATCCTGGTCTGGTAGGTGATTAGTGCTAACTTAATTAAACGGAACAGCTAAGCCACTCAGTGTGCGATTACCTCATGGTTTCTGCAACCGGTGGTGGTCTGGGTGAATATTACACGAGGCAATAAATGACCAACTGATGTACGAAGTAAGGGGCTCTACCACCGCACGTGATGCATTCTCAACAGTTGCCCAATGGATCGCGTGTGCAGAGATAGGCGAGGTGCTCATGCGGCCATTCAACCCTATGTAGGCTACGCGATTGAGACACCTACGAAAAAACACGGCAAGTCCATGTCAGAGACAAGTCACGATCCCGAAAAATTGGGCAAAACCGAAGTAGTGAACATTCGTTCCCACAGTAACATATGCAGTCATTACCAGAAGTGATTCTACCAAAAGTGAGCGATAACCACATTAAAAATCATTCATCATTTCACTTGTGCCGTTAGATTTCGTCACCAAACATTTATCGTCATGGCAAGTTAGACGGCGCTCGCAACAGGCTCATTGGTGACACGCGCAAAGAAGTGAGCACGTGGAGAGTCAGGGAAGACGACTTATTCTCTTAGTGTTGTGCACGAAAACTGATCCGTTTACATCGGAACCGAACCGTTCGATAGCGCCTAGATGGGAAAAAACACACCAGACCACCCGCAAGTTCAGCTGTGCAGCTTTGATCATGGTTTGATTACATTTTGAGAGCCTTGAAGAACTGAAAAAGTGTCGGTAACCGACGTACGATTAGGGTTGAGCGGCACAGCCAATCGGCGCCTACCAGTTATTAGTACAGGCGATTATTAGGAGCCACAGATAATTGTTTGGCATTTACAATCTGATAGGGGTTATAAATTATCTGCAGTAACATACTGTCAAATGTGCGCGCATACTGTGATCGAGGAACAGCATGTGCGGGCGAATGAGGTCCAGTGTCTAATGTACTTGTGAGTCATTGAATGTGCAGCAAGCACGGTGAGGATGCGTAAACACGGAATTAAATGATGTCAAATAAATGGTACAAAATGGAGACACAAAGGCGACCTCTTAATAGACCTTGATGATTATAATCAGGCCTTTCGATGGATGTCAACGTCAGCCACTCATACGCGCTCATAGACAGAACTTGACTGTAAGAATGATGGGTTTTAGGGATAATAACTACGTTAGGAGTGGGTCATAATCTCAAGCAACACCCACTGCCTACGTACAGAGTGCACATATCACAGTGTGACTTCTAGTAATCGTTATTTGCGACCATGCGACAGAACAATGATAAGCATCATCATAAGTCCTAGGAAATATTTAAACAACGAGCGAGGAAACAATAGAAACGCCTGAAAAGAACACAGTTTGGTAGACGATACCCAATGGTCCCAAAGAGTGATTTTATATGGAAAGAGGAGCTATGGAGATACAATGTAACAAGAAAGCATATGTTTGATCGTGAGCAGCAACAAATCGTTTTACAATAAAGATCTACATGTAAAGGTTTTGAAATCAAAGCTCATAAACACACTATAGACGGTAAATTACATTGATAGACCGCTCAAAACAAGGCTAGAAAATGTGCCACACGTCATCATTTTTTCCCATCTGCAAGATGCTGACCGCAAACATCAGAGTATTCTCAACTGGTGGTGCGAACTACTACTTCGAACGCTACTGTCCAGGAAAATAGTCCAATAACTGATAAGACAAAAGAAATCAGTCATACGCATATGGGACTAACACTGGTAAGAATGTAAACACTACGAGTGAGACATGAATGACGAATTACCGCAAATGGCACGACAAATTGAGGTGGCTACTCTAAGTGGGCCTAATGTACAGTTCCATTACCGTGGTAAATTCGGTATGCATCAAGTGGATGGCGAAGTATACTCATTCCACAGCCAGCGGTAAACCTAAGCAACCAAGGGAGTTACTAGATAGTGAGATCCAAGAATTCTCTGATTCAAAGAGAGAGGGAGGTCCCGCGCATGAATAAAGGTGATCTGAATAAATAGGAGAAGCAAACCGGTGCTTTCGAACAACAGTATTACTGAACAGAAGTACTGTAATATCGCGGAATCCTACTTATTGTCTTGGACCAAGGAGACAAGTGACCGGTTCTTGCGGAACGATTGTATTGAGTCCTGGCCACGGAGAGGAGATCGGGCAGCTCAAAAAAAGAGACAAAATCCTCATCAGCCAGTGACCAGCGTGTCTATCATGTTTAGTCTGCACCATTTTTTGTATGAGTTTAGAAGTACAATGTATGTTAAAGTGTTAGACATGTAATCAAAGCAGGTGGTGTTCATTGGTTCTGGTAAGCATCTTTTCTAATGGAGGATTGGACCTATACGTATATATATATATATATATATATATATATATATATTGTTTCAGTAAAAAACCCGCTGGGATTGCCTTATGTGACACTGGTCTTCGTCAATCAAGTGGCGGCTCACTGTGAGAAATTTTAGCCATTTAATTAATCGCACCACCGTTGAATACCCAGGCTGACACTTGTTTGTCCCAGACTAAATTCGTTGGAATTAAGGTGAACGGTAAAACCACTTTCATACTGTTTCTGATCGAGAATTCATCAGACTGTGTGAAACATTATGTATGCGTAGAACGTACGTTTCATTTATGCACACCAAACGGCTTTTGCAACAGTCCAATAAGGATTTTTTACACATTTACAGGAGATGAGGCACTTTTACGTTAGCGGTTATCTTACATCAGCACCTACGCACATGAAGGTAGAGAAAACATTCCTTTGTGGGAACAGATTATTGATAAATCCAACTGATCAGTGTGATCCGAAGAAAACAATGATGAATGGGAGAGTTTAGGATTTGAAAACCGCAATTGAGAGGCTGAGTTAAAGTCGTCGAACTTCCCATCGATTCACCCGAAAAACGGGACAAGTTTCGGTAAGTTTTTGTGCACCTGGTCCGGTTGCAATTGTAGGTAATACAGCTGCTGCCCTCAATGAACGCAATCAACCAATCACATTAACTGTCGCATGAAGCATCTGCCCGACCAAACTAGCTCAGCTGAAAGAAGGAAACTGACAGCAAACGAAACACAGCGTACAGAACAAATGGCCGCCTAACGAACGGACATACACTATCACAGCCGTCTTTGCCTACCATGGATCAACCTGGACGTACCAACTGTCCTATGACCGTGGTACAGTTTTGAAAGGAACAAAGTCTGCACAATATACGTTTCGACCACACCCAACCTGCAACTCAAACAGCACGTGAAAGCCTGAGAAGACATACACATACGTACAAACACTTTTCGCATGATTAGCTACGTCCGGATCAGGCTGATTAGAATGGAAATAAGGCCTCACCAAAAACCCGGAAAGGCTGAGGGGTAGGTAAGTAGCTCGGTGGGAAGGCAGGGAGGCGAGGTTACCGGGGCTGAAGAACAGACCGGAAATCAGAACTACACATACATGGATTGATTTGAACTCTGTAAGGAAACTCGTGGGCGAATTAGCCCACTACCAAAGTGGACACTCAATGCCGTGCAGACTGGCCTTGCAGACAACCACATTTCTGATAAGGTATGACAAAACTGCATGGTGCAGAGATACATTTCGATATGCATTGAGTCATCCCATATTGACAGTCTGATAAAAAAAGATGGTGCTGTTCACTGAAAGTAGACAAACTTTATAGTGTGAGTGGTGAAAAAGTTTCTATCAATATATACTCAGGTTGGGTGAGAACATGTCAAGTCGGGCTGCACAGACCAATGAGGAGCGATAACGAAAAACACTGAGTCTGTAGGTGTTGGGGATGTCAAGTGCCCCAAAAACAGTCCAATTAACCTGTAATGAGCATGTATTACTCTTGAAAATTCGAACTTCTCTTTTTCGCACCATTATTGCACCATTTTCTTCATTATTTCTCGCGCCGATTAATACACTGGAAGCCAATTCGCTGGTTTATGACCTAGGACGTTTTTCATGCGCTTCATTGAACATTATTTACAAGCTCGCTTGATGAGCTATAAATACGCAAGAGCTCCGCTTGTAATTTGTATTCGGACTGAGGCGGTAGAAGCTCTTTTTCTGGAGACCAGTGTTTTCCCTTCATGGTCAGCTTGGGTATCAGCTCTCCGGGGGTTCCTACAGCGCGTACAGTATTACTGCGTCGTAAGGATCGCTACAGCTCAATTGTGCTCGCTCGGTCGTTCCACGATATAGCAGAAGAGCACTTTGAT
Organism: Paragonimus westermani; assembly: GCA_008508345.1. Classification (NCBI taxonomy): domain Eukaryota; kingdom Metazoa; phylum Platyhelminthes; class Trematoda; order Plagiorchiida; family Troglotrematidae; genus Paragonimus; species Paragonimus westermani. The sequence continues at coordinate 117,022 of QNGE01001879.1, forward strand.
AACGGGTAGATCACATCGGAATAGTGTTTGAGGCTCATACTAGGGCGACTAACATCAGGTTTCGTGAGCATATCCCCCCGCACATACATGGAGAGTGGGATAATATAAGGGTGCTCAAACGCATGGAGACTGTACATACTATGTGGTTATTGATCACTGAAGACAATTTCTCGACCACTTGTACTGAGGAAAAGAGTGGACTTGAAGATACCCATCTGAAGCGACTGGTCTACGTGACAATGAGGGGCTAACCCAGTTTCAGCATCAGTGTATAAGACATTCATGCCTGATTCAAGTTATTACCGCAACAAGTGACTGGACAATACTGAAGGCTTTTCAAGTGCACCGAATAATGAGCTGTCTGTTACCGTCAGCCGTTCGGTGATCAGAGTGCACTCCATCAGAGAGTACCTTTTAAAATATTAGTTTTATTTACAAGATAGCAGTGCTGCAACCACGGAAATAGTTCTGTATATTCGCAGAACCATGCATCATACAGAGTTAGTAGTGCCAAACTAGTTTTTGTCTGACGGTTGACTTTGCCTGACAGGATTCTACAAATCATAGTCAACGTAGCTACATGGAGCAGCACAGCACCCAAGCGTGACCGATATATATCCAGATGGAAAAACAGATCAAGGACCAATATCACCGGCAATGAGGTAGCCTAATTATGCTTGACACAGGATTATGTCAAACGTTTTGCGTGTTTTTGAGTTAATGTATGTAGCATAAGAAAAATGGTGTTTTACGCAGGTTAAAACCCGCCACACACGCAATTCAATCATTAGGAGTAAAATTACTACTATTACTAGCTTGGACAATCACAACTGGTTTAAAACAAAGCTGACTGACATTGCCAATGAATTCATTAGGACACCAAGAGATAAATGTGCTCTTACAGCTCGTCATCTTGAATCTCTAAAAGACCTGAGAACTCAGAACGTTGTCGTGCTGAAGCCAGATAAATCTTCCGGTGCCATAGTTATGAATAAAGAGGAGTATACTCGTAAAATGTCCACACTGAACGAAGAAAGTAAATTCCAACGTGTGAACAAAGTGGCGAAGGTGACTGATATAGAGTGCCGAATAATTCGACACCTTGATTTACTGCTTCTACATCGAATGATTGATGGAAGTACTTTTAAGTCTCTAAAACCCAGTGGTTCATGAACACCGCAACTGTATGGCTTACCCAAAACACAAGCCAGGAGTGCCACTCAGACCGATTCTATCTATGAGCAATGCTCCAAAACACAAGCTGACTCGTTGGTTGCTACAGGCCCCGACTCCGTTAAAACGGAAATTTGATGCATATACCGTTAAAGACTCATTCAGTTTAATTGAAGATCTTGACAAAGTCAACCTAGCTGACAAAGCAATGTGTTCAGTAGACGTTCAATCCCTGTTTACAAATGTTCCATTGCACGAGACAATTGGATTTATATGCGATCTGATCGAGACTGAATGCTTTGATGTATAAATTCCCACGGATATGCTTAAACTGTCTCTATTGCTGTGTACGGAGAACATCAGTTTCAGTTTCCAGAATAATTTTTATCGACAAATAGACGGAGTCCCCATGGGGAGTCCGTTGGGACCGATGCTAGCGGATTTCTACATGCTGATGGTAGAAAGACGAATTGCTGAATACATTTCGCCACTGCCGTTCTACAAACGTTATGTGGATGACATCCTCATGTTTGCGTCATCTTCGCAAACAATCGATGAGATGGTAAAACGGTTTAACACTCGTCATACCAACCTAACAGTCAATTGTGAGGTGGAAAAGTAAGGATGCCTGCCGTTTTTTGAGATCCTCATCGGTCGCCAGGATGGTGGTTCAGTAAGAAGATGTGTGTATCGTAAGCCCACCTGGACTGGTCACTACACTCACTTCACAAGCTTCACGTCAATGAAGAACAAGCGAGCATTGATCAGAACATTGTTTACGCGCGCTAGGCGCATTTGTTCATCGGAATGTTTAGGTGATGAACTTCGACTGCTTACAACCACTCTGCAGGATAATGGGTATCCCCTAAGATTTATCAATAGACACAGCCAACAGCGTATTGTAGGAGATAAGGTTCTCACGGTTGGGAAGAAGAAAGTCTACATTGAACTACCATTCAAAGGTGACACTTCTTCACTCCGAACCACAAAACGTCACGTCGCATCCATTAAGCGAGCATACAATGCAGCTGAAATCATAGTCGTTGACCGAGCTGTTACCTTCAGTAAAGGGAGAGTAACCTGTTCGCGCCAACTCAAACTGTATTTATCAATTTGTGTGTAACTGCGGCGAAAGTTACATCGGCAGAACCGATAGGTGCTTGAACTCTAGGATAAAGGAACATCTGCCGAAACGGGTTCAGGATGTGACTGCGCTGTCTACTTCCTTCGTCCCGGGATCACGCAAGCTTCCGGCCTCGTCTTTCGTCAGGCACATGTTGGCCACTGGCCACCGGATTAGTCCAGAATTAACATTCAGAATTATAGTACGCCACGCTAATCCGCGTTTCCTGAGTTTTGCTGAGGCGGTCGCGATTGGTCGTCTCAAGCCAGCGTTGTGTGTACAAAAACAATTATATGTGAGTCTTAGACTCCCATGGACTTAATAATTCTGTCCTGTCGTTGTCCACCCCATTTGCCATTTTATTCTTCACCCCCATCCCATTAGTGTCATATATATGTTCCTGGTTATTGTTATTTGGTACTGAAGAGGCAATACGAAATGCTAGCATCTACCAGTGTCCGTCTTCTTACTGATATGTTCAAGTTAAAAATTAATCTGAACTTTCGGAATTCAAACGTTTCGATGAAGGCTGCCTAATCAACTAGTCTGCAGTTGATATGAATGTGGTCCCGCAATCATCAATCTGACGTTCGGTTGTGAAGAACTTTAAAAGTGCTCATGAACTCAACCAAACTCCCAAAGTGAATTGTAGTGAACCCGCTCATAATCGGCCCTTACTGGAGAAAAAACGTTCATCTGTTCAACTCACACAATTAACGAAGGTATGAAAAATTGAACAAACAATAGACAACGTGTGATGGATGTCCGGCTTCGATGCGCTGCGTAGAATTGGTTACGACCAACCAACAATTAAGGTTATCATCATCGTGTGTGGGAATCGGATTCGGATCACGTTCGGCCATACAATTCCACAGTGCAACCACCTGAACGCGTGTGAAATTCCAGTCACCGAACCATTGTTGATGACGCCATGATGACATCTATCTGTTGCCGTGGTCTTAAAACTATTATATTCCTTACTGTGATTGCCAGTGAGTATAAGATGTCCGTTTCAAGATGAGAAGTGGTGAAAACTTAGTACACACATTTATCGTACTCTAAACTGCGCTCCAATGAAATCATTATTATTAAATTCAGTGAAACAGCCCACTTCAGGTGTGTATGTTCGGTTTAATAGAATCTAGCACGGCACTAATCTGGGTACTCATGAGGGTTAGCAGCTTCTCCACCTTCTACTATTTGACCTTCACTCAAAGCATGGCAGCTACATCACAACTTATCCAAAGTAGTCAGAAGCACTCAGTTTGTAGATAGAACGATGCAGGGCCCTGTCAACTTTAGCGCGCGAGTTGCACTGAAATATGTCCAGGGCATTAGAGTTAGCCATTGAGAAAAAAATCGTAGTTCACGAAATTCGTTCACATAGCCCTCTGTGTAAACAGTCATACAAGCTGAAACAATCATTGTCTTCATCGTTAATTTCTCTCACTTGGGTTGCTAAACACAGTACAGCGCAAGAAGGTGGACTCATTATACCACTTTGTCTATATGCAGCTCTAATAACAACGATTAATCAGAGGAACGTGACTGACTGGTTTGTCTTCAAAAATGGATTAAAAAACAAACTTACCGAAAAGAGGAATAAACTGATGTTTAGCAGACAGCACATCAGTGGAATTGTAACCAATACGGACAGTATGGGAGGCGAATGCAGGTGGTGGCACACAATACAGTGTCACATTCTCATCTGCCATAACGTCCACCGCCACTTTCGGGCTACCGTTTTGTAGGAAATTGCGACCAGAGGACGTGTGAGATTGAACAAAATCACCCTGACCGTTAACGGTATCAATGGAAATCTGATCTGAATGCGCAGAATGACAGAAAACAAACGGTCTGTTGTTTTCAACTCACTGCTGAATGAGTGGTTAAACGAACCAGAACTGAGCTTGCACAAAACGAACACATACATAGTGAAAAATAGCACACCAAACAGGAGGTGTGCGTATATCAAGTTACCGACTGTTTACAGTCACGTGAGACCCACACATACAGAATCCAACCTTGTATACTGAAAGGAAAGCACACAGTAAACTGCTGGACAATCGACCAAGGATCGTCAAATGCAAGCAAGCTGAGTTGTGTGAATTCAACTTTCAAACAAGAGGCGGACAGCCGAATTATCAAATCAAGATGTAAACGATCCACTTCTGAATCAGGTAGACACGTTCGATGATCAGAACCTGTGAACCAGAGTAATGCACCTTATTGTGTTATCATGTGTATAAGCGCTGTTCACAACTCGATAGGCTGACCCCAAAAGAAGTGATAATGAAGCCTGGTCTGGCACGAAGTTATGGAAATAGCAATCAATCGATTCGGATGGTTCGTGGGGACGAAAAACCGCGCTCAGAAAACAAACACGGAAAACGAACGGGCATTAATAAGAGTGACCACGTTCAACCAAACCTAAAAGCTTCACTTAGAAGCCAGCAAAAGTAAGCGGCAGTCGGATGGAAACTGTTTGCAAAAGATGACCAATCGGAACATTTACAACTTGACTGTTATCACATACGGCCGCTCCGTCATTTACTACAAAGGTCTACTGTTAAGTTATAGCTTCGCTGCCCGATTGTGACGTGTTATGTAGAACAAGCTTCGCGTGTGATAGAGCAATGGATAAAGCCATGTCCACTAACATTGTTTTTTAACCTTGCAGGAGAAATATGTAGGTGGCAACATCATCATGTGTAAAACCGATAAACCGTTCTGATACACGAAGTCTTTCAAAGCGTTGGCAGTATACCATCAAACACCAGCATGCAAATTCCGACAACCGATGCTAGATGACCGTATCGGCCAGTAGCGTCATCGTTACTTACGATCTAAACGAAAGAACATAGGTATATCAGTTGAAAATCGTCGTTAAAACAAACCAGTGGTCGGTTCGTCTCAGTCTTCGGTTGCATTAATCTTAACTACAAAGCTGAATCCTAAAACATGATAAAACTCAGAAAAACCCTTTAATTCTGTGCGAAAGTCTCGGAAGAGAAAAGTATCGAGATAGTTGTAGTCATCATATGCATTGCAAAAGTCATGTTCCTAATACTGCCATGGAACGGGAGAGGCGATAAGTAAGGGTTAAGCAAGATAGACGAACGGAAAAACTCAAGTGGTTGCGGTTGAATTTGAATTAGATTGAGCCAATAAATCGATAATTGTAGAATGTTCATTCAGCCAAATTTGTCATCAATATTTTTAGTGCGTCTATGTGATATCCAGCAATAAAAGGGGTGCTTAATAAATACATCTTCAAAACAAATTCTTGTTAAATCTAGGATAAATATGGAAAGTGCATACGGAGATCTACTGTTGAATATTGGTATCTGGAGTAAAGCATGACAAGAATGTCCAAAGTTCAATATCTTATTCCATTCTCTATCGGACATCATAGTAAACACGACAAGCAAAGGTGAACGCAGAAGCGCTGATATACTACAAGCTCCATTCGGTGATTGTACAAACAGTTCACATATTCTGCGATATATAAAAGTTTCTGTTCATCAGCTTGATATAACGTAAAAGGACTGACAGGAACCTACGCTTTTGTCGCGTAGCTAGTATAAATAAAGATCTATGTCAGCGCTCGTGAAATAGCTGTTACTATCGAAAATTGTACAGCTAAGGCTCAGGTGGCTTTTGCAGGTCTAAACTACTTGTGCCACTGTTATGACCTCAGTCTTACTCTGAAAGGCGGAATATACAGTTCCAGTCCAACAGAAACTCAGTAGTAAGATTGTAAAACCTATTTACACAACACGGGAGATGTCCAGACAGTGTATGTCCTTGGCAATTAGTGACGTGTGGTGGGAACACCAGCTTAGCGGTGGTGATGCTCGCCGGTATGCCTCCGAGACAAACGAACTGCTGGTAACCGAGTGTAAATATTTTGCCTCATTGGTTTGGTTGACACGAGCTTAACGTCAACAATACAACGATTGTTTGGGACACAGCTGCCCGTCGAACATTGTTCTCAATACTGTTCGATCCCATGGATTGGCATAACTATGGGGCCAGCAGTGAGGAACCACACACACTGAACTATGGGCAAAAACCTTAGTAGTAGTCAGGTAGCGTTGCTCTGCCAAATGCTGTGGAAACCCAGTGAGCCTCACGATTATGGTAGTTGGAAAGTGTAAAGAGGCCGATCATAATCGTAATTGAGTACACAATCTCAGCAACGCTGGATTTGAATCGTTGCTCAACCGAAGCTAGAAATCAGAAATGACTAACCTTGAACACGAAGCTGATACCGCACAGAACTCATCCACAAAGGAGCGGTTGGAAACAGTGGGTCGACAACCACACATCCGTAAACACCGTGATCTGCGTGCTGGAAATTTCGAATGAGCAACACAGATGCGTTCGCAGGGCGTACAGGAGTGAACATGAGGAATTTATCTGTGAAGTAGGAAGGAAGAGAAAATCACTCAGTCTAATACTTCGAGGGTCAGTTTTTCACAAAGACCGGTCGACTAACGAACACCGATTAACTGATGAGTAGTCGGGAATTTGATTTATTTTCAAGTTGATCATCACTCACATTTGACCGCAACGTTCGCGTTCAGACAGAATTTCCAGCCAGCCTCTTTCGAAAAGACTCGAAAACACTCGAGTTTCGCTCTCATTAGAGCTCAGCAGTAGTGCATAATATCCTTGTTACGGCCGGGATTTGAACTCCGACCATTCCAATCATGAGGCAAGCGTGTTGACCACTGTGCCATTCACCTCACACTAGGCAAGACCGAATTGTCAAATGTGAACGCTCAACCACTCTGGCTTGTGAGCAATGATCAGGTTGCCCCATCGACTGGAGAGGAAACACAGTAAATGTCCTGTTAACTCCAATCGATAACCCCGCGATTAGGACTTCCAAGACAGATCGAAATCACTGATCTCATTAAACCTGCAAGACCGGAGTTCAAATCCCCGTCCAGCCAGGGAGCTCTAATGAGACCGAAAATCGAATCTAGCGCTTCTTTTTGAAAGAGGTTGGCTGAAAAGTCTATCTGAATGCGAACACGGAGTTGTAAATTACTAATGAACAACAGGCCAGTCTCCGTTTTTTGGCTATTATTTTAAGCAGACCGCTGTTGATATCACTCAAAAAAGAAACATAAATAATCCCCTGAGTCTAAAAATTCGTTCCCATCTGCTATTAACAGCTTAACAATTACAATGCTGACTAGTGACTACATATGGTCGCAGGAACGAGCGTCGACGAGATGGGTCGCCAGATGATGGTCGGGCTGTCCGTGGCCACGTATGACACATGGTAATAGGCAAGGTATGAAGTAGAAAGAGTGAACATTTCTAGTAAGTCATTCACACTATCTCAAGTTGGTGCGGTAAACAAAGTTGTTAGTCTTCCTACAATCAAAATCAAGATTCACGCAAACGTTTGAGCGAAAAACTTGACCAGGAATCAGAACGTCATAAAAGGTAATAAACCGCTGGTTGGCGGCATCCGTTTCGCATTAACCTGTCACAATGATCGAAGCTAAAAGATGCTTGTGCTTAAGCATTAGGGCAAGTGGCTTGCGCTGCACCACTGGTGGCTCCACTCATAAACCACGTATCCAATGTAAACCCGAAGAAACAAGACTAAAAGATGTGTGAGTGAGGCCTGTGTTTCCAGATGGCCAATGTTGGCTAGCCAATTGATGGGCTAGCAGGAAACCGAAACCCTTATCTCTCGGGAGGTAAACAGGAAGAGACGCCAGTGGTAAGATCTGAACTGGGAAGGAAACTATTTAAAATGCAATGCAAGAAGTGGTTCAATATACGAGTATTCGCTAGTGCACTCTACAAAGGATTGGAAGAAAAGTAAAATTCAAGGTTGGACTAGGAGAACACACAAAACGTTCACCACACGGTACACCAACAATGCAAAGGTAGAGGGCTACAGACAAGTGAGTTGCCAAACGACGGTGGTCGTTGGTCGATGCGAACAAAAAAGATATACCTGATATAACCTAGTTGAGCCTTACGTACTCGTTTACATCTCACGAGTGACGCAAAACAAATTACATCTGATTTCAGATTGGTGGTTTAAAGGATAGATTCGTCGAAGCCCTAATATAAATCTGCTGGACAGATCAGCATTGGGTCATTACGAACAGAGGCACTAGCCCTTTTCGCTTACACGACTGAGTAACTTTGATGACGTACCGGAGCGGACTGGCGCAAGCGGACACGTTGCAATCAATCCAGGCAGCACATGTGCGCCACAAAGTTGGTCAGTGTTTCACTGGCGTACGCACCCACATCAAAAACAGTCGGCATACCCAGTGAATTATAGCGGCATTTTGTTGGCGCACGTCCACAGTCTTTGTCTGACAGCCGAGTAAGCAAACGGGCTGGGCATGGCGCCAGAATTCCGAGACACATTACAGCCGAGATAATCAAATGTACGCACAAGTATCCACAAAAGACTAACGGGATGAGCCTTTGTTAGCCTTAACTGAAAACACATACAGCAAGATCAGAACAGCGGCGGTAACGGCCATCTGACAAAAGGACAATCACGCGTGTCTGCACTTAGTTGGTTAAAACATTTCGAAGTCAACGGAATCCTCAGGCTTCACCCGGTTTAGTTATCGATTCGCGCCTGTCTCGAAATTGAGGTTTAATCGTAGGCTTCACGTAATAACGGCTGCAAACTTAAAAAAAAGTTACTGAGAAATGCAAATTAACTGAGTTTCCACCAAGTTGGATTCATACTGCAAGTTGTTTCACTGCGAGCAAAGACAGATATGAAGCATTTCCATCACAATTAACACCACGCAAGCAAGCGAACTGCGAAGCAAACAAGAAGGAAAAACCATCTAAATTGCTACGTGATCAGCCCAGGTCAGACTCACGGAGAAATTAGATGGACCTAGCGGACAGTCCCGGCATCAACTCAAATACAGTCCGTCGAAACCTATTTAAATCCACCGTTTGGTAACTGTTACGGAATTACCACTATCAACCACACAAAGCACACCAAAAGACTACTCTATAGACTGTGAAACACTTGTCTAGTGAGCACAGAAATGTTCGAATAAGGCCAAAATTGTGTAAGATGTATGTCTGAGTAAAAGTTGATTCGGTCTTGTCATCTACATACACGAGATGGATAGGCGAATGGGTGTGTGCATACAAAATGGTAGAGTTGGTCTAGTCAGTAGCCATCATTCGGCTCTAGGGGCATGTGTGTGACACATCCGGACATCTGTTTTTTTTCGTTGCATGAGAACACGATAGGTAATTAAATAGGGTGGTACAGGCTGGGCAATGGGTGGATCACCAAACGATTCAAGTTTCATACACACCTTAATCGAAGAGATGAAGTGAACCCTCTGCTTCAGGACACACAAGGAGGGTTTCTTAAGGTAAATGGCTACTGTATAAAAAAACCAACGCGTTTCTTTACAATTCACTAAGTAAAATGGGGAACCTTCCAGGGATCTACTATGTGGCTAGATGTTGACAAGTTTTGTTATAGCACTTTTAGCCATTCCAGTTTTGGTACTCAGAAGGCAATTCGGGATGTGCTGTGCGAATCGTGTGTGTAGTGGGCCTATTGTACGAGCCGCGTCATTAGCCTTCTAATGTGGTTTGGTGCAGAGGTTACTGGAAACCTCGGTTCAGTAACTTAATCACTAAGAGTTATGCGGCATTCAGAAGACGCGAGAAAGTCACATGTGAAAACGGCATTTCGAATCGGGCGCCCCTATTTAAAAACAGTGAACAGCTTGTAAAAAGTGTCTTAGTTAGAACTCTAAGGACTTCGTGCTCAACCTTGTTCAAATTCAAAGAAACCAAAAATTTTAATTACCCTAAGTATAAAATTTGCATCGCAAGACATAATCCGACAAACACGCTGAGCATAAACCCTCGAAGTAAAGGAGAGATAGGGCTTCCCTGTTAAGGTCAGTTGTTACGATTAGCTTGCGTGATGATGATGCCTAAGAAAATTCTAGACAGGATGAGTGAAACTAATAATACCGGATTCAGCACAACGTTTTTTTCGCACGGTAATCAAGGTCAATCAGTAGGGTGTGGAAGAAACGTGCTCTGCTGTATTCCAAGTCTACACACGGTGGTAGTGCTTTAATTTTACAGTTCTCGAAAAAGGCTGAATGGGGACACCTCAAGTACAGTAGCATGGTTTCGTAAAGAGTAACAGATATCCGTGCATCAACTGGGGCTCGAATTAGGAGCGTTCGCATGACCCGAAGGATCGGTAGTAAACGTAGACCACCAGAAGACCGGACTAACAGATCTTACAATTCACAGAATTACAGACGAACAGATTATAATGAAGCTTGGACTAATACCTACCAGGAATATCTGGAAGTGCACTCCCGTTCACAAGGAAGCGACTGGGACCAATCGGGCCCAGATGAGGTCGGTTGCATTGCAGCACTGCAGTCCCATTGATTGGTATGTTTTGGATCACTAGCTGATCGACCGCCTTCGTCTCCAAACGAGTGTCTGGAGAACAACCACGAAAATAATACATGAAAATATTAGCAAGAGGAGTCCTTCTCGCCAGACACCTGAAGAACGTAAAGAAACGAACAGTATAATCTTCAACAGAGACAGCTAGAGGAACCAAACATAAACGAGACTGCGAAATAAGTAACAAAAGAAAATGTGTGGTCAAGCACTGAAACTAATTGGATTAATGGGGCCAAAATTAACTACATACACTCTGGAAAAAGTAGGCGATATTAGCAAAATTAACAAAACTGAATGAATACGAGCACTCACGATCCAGAACAACTTGAAACGGTGGACTTAGTACAGCTCCGAACTGCGTGCTTGCCAAACAATGCAAGTCGTGGAATGTCAATCTTCGCATCAATTCCTTTGAGGTCAGAACCAGCGCGGAACGATTACGATCTAACCAATCAACAGGGACAGGATGCAACGGAGCTGTAGTAGCCGTGGAAGACAGCCGGTTGATCGCAGCTGGGTAGTAATAGTACGCGACCTGGCCCAAAGGTGGTGGTGGCCAGGCCAAGCAAATGATTTGGACCGACTCTGTGGAATGCGGATCAACGTACAGACGGGTCTGTGGTAAGCTGACGAATTCCGGTAAAACTGTGGTAAGAACAACAATGAAACAAGCTGAAACAGGACTCGCTGTGGAAAAGGCGCAAAAAATGTATGGTTGAAAAAGAACGCTATCAGCCAAGATGCGAAACCACTTCATACGTTAGATGAATAGTTCTGAAACTTCATATAGTTTTAACCAACCTACCGAGCTTATTAGAAATAGTAACGAGTGATCATGGAAAAAAATGGGCTCCTCTAATTCGGCATACACGTATACATAAAACAGGCAGGACTAATTTGCACACAATTGCTAACAGAACCTCGGTACACCGGTTGAAATCTGTGGGTACCCGCAAGACAGAATAGATGAGATGATTGGAGACGTAAAATGTTTTCTCATTTCTTGAAGGTCTGAAAAATTCCCGCGAAAAAATGGACCCCAGTAAGAAAAGAGGTGTGGCTAGCTGGTGGAGCACCAGTTGTGAATTGTGTTCCAGCCAACCGGAAGCTTAACATGAGAGTTGAAGCCATTGAGATGCAAAAAAAAGTATGCGTCTATGCGTTTTACTAGAAAACACATCTTGCCTAAAAACGATATCCGCTTCACTTCACTGTCAGTCAAATTTTTTGCTGGCGTACCAGATTATTATTCCAGCACCGTTCGAATATTGAGAACCCTACGGTAAATGGGGTCTCAAGTCATAAATGGAGTTGCCTATCTGAAAAGTCATACAAATACAGGCATGGCCACCCCAGAAAAACATTGTCCGTAAGTTCCAGTATCTTTGGTACACAAATTCTCAACCACAACGACAACACCAAGTAGTCACGGAGGTAATGAAAAGCCGCAACAGATCTGATAAGCGAACTATGGTGCAGCGACTTGGAGTCGATATTTTTAACGGTATGATTAACAACACGGAGGGAACAGCAATATGATCAAACAAAAGGCGAACAAGAAATATTCCAGATAGAACCGATATGCACAAGAACCACAGACCGATGAAACTAACAGTAGCACGAGTTAAATTGGTTACGCATAAATGAAGCCTGCTGAACATTTTGGACAGGTAAACGTTGATTAAGCGAAGAAATCGAGAAGAGGCACGTTTGAATAGGAAGAGAATGATCGAAAGAAGATACAATTAGCGTTTTTGGATAGTTGGTCGGAGGAACTAAAGAGTTCATGCGCGAAGGTTCAATAGATGGGCTTTCTCATTCTGCCTTAAGATAAGGTGAACAGCCTTATCAACCAAACATATCGACTCGACTGATATGGCTGAGGCTTTTCATGATGAAGCCAGCACTAATATCTTACAGTTAACTGGACGATATGTAGGGAGATGATACTAGGCCGTCCTGCTGATTCGCAGTGGACCAGACTCAAAGAAGACGGCTGACTAACAGATGGACACATACATATACACACAAAAAGGGATTCAGGAGACAACAATGGAGTGTGGAGTAATCATTATTTAGCCACTGTTGTGACCAGTGCCGAGTGCATGGCACAAAAATATCCTTTAGCAAAGGAATTCACATTTTCCGTACTCAGAAATTCAGTTGAAGTGGTCGGAAATTCCGGCGATAACATCAACTGATAGAACATTACTACGTTTTTCTGCCAACAATTAACGAGAAGCCTTGTTTACATAGGCTGCAGTGATAATAAGGAGCACAAGCAAAAAGCACACGGTTAACAAACAGGGAGAAAATTTGACCACGGATGTACAAACATACTCAGTTCACCCAGGCACACCGTCAAAACGATAATGACTCATTATCAGAGTCACATCGAAAGAGAATCCAAACGGACACACGGTGAGTGATGGAATAATGAGAGCGAAGGGAAGGCAAAAAACCAAGCCAAAATGACAAAGGAGGTGCACCGTGTGTAGACAGACGTAAGACTATCATTAAGTGATACATGCCGCACTCAAACCCAGAATGAAGACTGAGAATTAGTCGGGCAATCGAATGACCAACATAAATAAGTCACGTACAAGGAACGGACAGATACACAACACGCAATAAGACCACATTACATTGGTTCAGTTTTCAAACTAGCCGAGTTTAGCTGCTCCAGTCACAACAACGGTTTCAAATAGAACACCATCAAAACTCGACTGTAGCCTTTGACTTCACAAATAATCAAAATCCCCGAACTTTTATTAATGACTTAAACCATGCTCGGACGGTTTGATAAAAATAGTAACTTCAACCTAACTGAGAGGTCCTGATCAAGAGGCTATCGGCTGAATCGAACGGAGCGATTCTGTTTCGAAATGATTGGGCAAGCTTACAACTATTCACACAAGGTTGTGTTTGAGCGCTTGAATATGGTTATTCGATCATGCCTATTGAGTTAACTGACTTTGTAGCTAACACGCACGTCTCACGACAACGAGGATTACAGTACAAATTCCGATTCAGACGTGAGATATGTACTGACGATGAGCTCTAACGGTAACGAAACTCGAGTCTAACGTTACCTTTTTGGGTAAAGTAGGCTAGTCCTAAGGCTTATGCAAAAGCTGCTGTCGAGTGTAGTTGGCGCTTAAACTGAAATAATCAAACTATCCGAACCCATATATTAGTGAGATCGATAGTTTTGAATAAGGGGCCAGTAACCGCAGCCAATGAAGCGGTCTGAGTGGTTTTTATATGCAAAAGGATTTATAAGAAACAATAGTAATCAATATCCATGCCGGTCAATAAACAAAAAGAGAGTACTGAGAGACATGTGAAAATAGGGGACACGTACACGCATCTTCAGTGTTGGAAAAGTCAGCTGAACTGGACACAACCGCCCAAATGTGGACAAGTGACAACAAGATGGAAGAACGCCGAACAAAGTATGCGACCACAAGCATATTATGAAGCTGGATCGATTCTGGAATGAAGGAAAAAACGAGGGCATAATTTTTCATCAGTTTCTGCAAGAAGTACACTGTGGTAAAAATTTGCCAGTCCACCTGTGAGTAACTTGGCACGACCGTATTATCAATAAAAGCCTGTTGCCGCTTGACGATATCAGACATGTCCTTCGTGTCAGCAGATGTACTTCCGCGAAATACCATGGATTGCCTTTACCCTGTGACTTTTGCCGTCCAGCTCAGCCGGTTTGGTGTGACAAGACGTCAGACGTGTAATTTGTGGTTTGTCGAGTAAAATCAGCTGGAGACCACTGTTTAATCAGATGGCTACGGGAGCCACGAAAACTGCCTTGTGATGTTTCTCAAATGGGCGAACCACGGTGCTATACATTTCCCGGTTTAAGATACCTCGATATCAATTCCCCGTGTCCGGACAATAGTCTAAGATGTTCCAAAAGGGTTCTCTGGGCTTTGACGGCAAATGGAGTCTCCCGACTATTGTGCACATGAGTAGGCCGACAGAGATTGGTTGGCGTTTGCGGAGTGGAAGAGCATGGATCCGCCAGAGTGCAGAGAGTAAACCGAGCTAGTCAGTCTATACTCAGCTAACTCAGGTTGACGGAGCCCCAGCAAACACATACGCGGTGAGCACCCAACGTGTGTCCGTATGACAAAAAAACAAAAAATCTCTCTGGCAAACTGATTGTCTATGGGTACATCAATAATTGACTTAGACTGGCAGAGATTTCGGACATCCTTCGTCGGACAAGCTCTGTCAAAGATTTTTCAACAACAACCATCTGAGTAACAGTCGGAAGGCTGCCATGTCAGGCGAGCGCGAAGTTGGAACACTCAGGGCAATCGATCAATCGCGGTCCCTAAGCCTAATCAAATAGTGACCAGAGTAGGGCGCAAACGATTAAAGATCCACTCTAACTTTACGTGATTCGGGAAAGATAAGAAACATCAGCAAGTGGCGTAGGAATCTGCTGGTCATTGTACTGACACAGCAGTGCGATCAAGGACGGACTAACCGCAATCAGTCACATTCCAGATCAAACTGCCGTCCTCTTAGTGCATCAGCCGAGGTATTCTGTGAACACATCCGAGTATCTGTTGGAGCGTGTATGTGAGCCGACAATAAATTGGAGACGTCGTGGGCTTTCGCCAAGCTTGAGTTCGGTTACAGATTTGGAGTAGTGGTCTGTCAAGTAGATGCAGTTTGTCGATCCAACCCAACCCAAGGCCAGCATTGCGGGTCACATAGCAGCTATCCTTGATTGACGATCCGTTAAGGACTGCAGTGTACTGGACTTCGCCAGTGATAGACATTCGACCGTCAGTAGCACCTCGAGCAAGCCGGGCCGTCTGGAGTATTGTAAGCTTGTCAATCAAGTGGCATGTGATCAGAGGCTAACTTAATGTCGCGTGCCGTTGATAAAGAAGGATAAGCACTTCATGCGTGTTAAGTGGTCGTTTTCCCACGTTGCAAAAACGACCTGCGCTCTTGAGAAGTGGGGCTTGGGTGACCTCAGAGATTTCCGGTTAAGCGGGTCCTGGAGCTTCCTAGTGGACAATGACGAACATAAAGTCATCCACTGCGTTGATCGCATTATGTAGACAGTTTAGTTCGGTTGTCGTGTTGAATTCGACGCAGCCTTGACTATGGCACTTGAGGACACCGTGTGGACGCTTGAATGACGCTTCTGTTCGACGATAGCGGTGCCATGCTTTAGGTTCACCATGCGCTGGCATTCGGCAGTGATATCTTGCAAAGTGATGTGAGGATATTGTTGTCTTTGCCAAAATCAGCGTTCTGGTATCTGTCTCAGGTGGTGATTGCAGTTCACAAGCGAAAACAGGACATTTGAATTGTACTTCGATTACGGTGAAAAGTTTGAATTGTTCACAATTCCGACTGACTGCTCTGGCATAGATCACTCAGTCATCTGCTAACTCCACGAGCTTCAGGCACTGGTAGCGTGTGTTAAACAAAGATGACCAGTTACAAAAGATGTGGGACAGTGTCTGGGTGGTTTCATCAGGGTCTAACTTTCCTGGGTTCTTCGGGAAGATAAAGTTGCTGTACCGTTCGTGATCTGGGAAACCCAGTTTACGGAGCAACAGCGTCATTTTCCGAGTATCGTCGGCGTCTGACAGTTCTACCTTGAAAACACCCTCATACTTTTTGAACCAAAAAACGAACGTAGCACCAACTGTAGGATCAGAGTGAAACTCTCCGACTGGGTTGATTAGAGATGCTGCCGCATGTATGAAAGACTCGTTTGACTCTGCTGTGGGTTACTGTAGATTCAGTCCCTGCGTCAGTATTTTAATCAGTTTTGGATGCACCTGCTCGAAATGGTTCTGCTATCGCTGAAGAAAGGCTTGCAGCTGTGCAAAAGTAATTGACACAGTGAACTCTAACTTCGCCGGTAAATCCTGGTAGACAAGCTGGATGATTCAGGCAATAGTAATGCGTTTGACACAAATCGAATTTTCCGCTTAGTTATAGAGGAAACGGACAATCGTGATCCAGAGGATGACGCGACTGTCCCCGCAAATTGCTCCGATATCAAATCAAAAGACAATCGCAAAAAGTCATGTTGTTTCGTTTCAAAACGTGTGCAACAAGGAGAAAAATATAGGCTATTTATATGGTGCACGGCGACCTACAAACATCCTCGAATCGGAAAATCGAAGAACAACTACTAGAAGTAGAAGTCAGTGATAGTAGGCCGTCAATGAGCAAGGCGGAATAAAGGTCAAGCAAGTAAAGAATAACGATGGATGTCTCTGAATTGTTCTTGAAATTTCTACTAATTCTGATTGGGGAAGACCGTTTACTTGAGGAAAGAGGCGAATTTGGAAGGAAAACGGGGCTCCTCAAGAGGTTTGTCATCATGCCACTTTTATTTTGTCCAAATTAACGCATAAAAAATAGCACCCTTCTTGCTATTGAATTCCCTTACTGTCTACTCTTTCACATTCTGTTGCTGCCACATTATCAGCTGACGACAGCATGCATGTGCCTTTTGTCACTATCCGTACTGTTATGACACATTACGGTCTGCTGCCAAAGCATGTGCATATTACGACTTTCATTGGCTGCCATCCGGTCACTGGTAATAGCACCGCGGCAAGCATACAGTGCTATGGTTTAACAAATAAATTAAGTTGATCGACACCGTTTTGCTGGATAGCAGCAACAGTGTACCAGGTCCCGACCTATACTGCTACCTTGACGTGGTGGTCGGACTTGTGTACTGTTTTGATCCGGCGGGCTATGCTGACTAGGACTCCGGTCCTTTCAGGTGCAACCTTGTCAGACAGGCCAAAGGGGAGCAGTCAGACGAAAAGCAGTTACACTCATAGGATTGTATGTCGCACTGCTGACCGCGTAGGAGTGCTTAGGCAGTGAGGCACGATCCTATGGGCATACAGCAGAACTATTTTTATAGTTGCGGCACTGCTGT
>QNGE01001880.1:0-138546 GCA_008508345.1 Paragonimus westermani
CCTTAATACGACAGCAATCCGTAGCCTGTTTGCTGAATCTACCGATTACCGCTAAAGATATACCGTTCCAGTGATACTTCGACTTCGTCGACACAAAGATAAAAAGAAAGGAAAGCATGAATCCGCAAGAGATGCTCACATGCTAGCTGTGGTTTTGTCTACACTAAATTACACTCGTTAATCACGATGACAGCACAGGTTGCAAACTGGTCTCAGAGATTGAATTGCATTCCAAGACTATGGTCATTCTGAGTTCCTCCAGTGTTTGTGAACGTTCCTTGTAGAGTCCGTGTTTGAGGCGGCTCCAAATAAGAAATTCGACGGAGTAATAACTGGCGACCGTGGGGATTGTTCCACTTGTCCACCACTGATCTATCGTCGCCCGAATGATTTATCCGGATATTTCTATGCACATGACGGATAATGTGTTACTGCATCATCCAGTTTAGAACCAAACGTGTTCAAGTACCCTCAGTTGCTCCAGCGTTGGCACAACATTCTGCTGCAGTATTTGAAGATAGGAATGCCCCGTTTTTAACTGATTACGCGAATATAAGTTTTCACTAATAGTACTGTTAACGTGAACGGCCTCGTCAAAGTGTGATTTAGTGGTAAATCTAATTGTCTGAGGAACAACTACTCAGGAAAAGCACTGTTGTCGCTGCAAGTTGTGAACGCCAAGCGCGTACACTTTAGCAGAAGTGAGTGTACTGAGAAACGGATTGCACCTGAATTCGTTGGGAATTACGAAGACGCCTAACCACTGAAGAGTATAAATTGCGAAGTAGTTAAAAGAAATGCGTCTTTAACATAGCTACAAACAAACGAATAAAGAACACGTTTCTATAGAACAAGATGAGTTAAGACGACAACTGTGAACTAAAGCTCGCAGCAAGTAAACTGATGTGGATACGTAGAGCTATTCTGTGATATCAGGCTCGTGAGGAAACGCTTTGGCAGGTATTTTCCATGTCACTGACATTTGGTTGTCCCTTTCGGAGTCGACGTACAGCAAGCAATTTCCTAATAGTCAGCAGTTTTATGTTTTACCATGCACAATCTCTAAGACGCCCAGTCACGTTTTCTACCCAATCTCACTCTGCTCATCACTAAAGCAAATTTTGTTTGCCTCCTCACCTCTCACGTATCGGTCACGTGCGTCTACCACTCTACCTTGGTCGCAAAACAAAGCTGACCTCAGAATAGAGGGTTACACATATTGTTGTCCCGAAAGTGAAGGGAAACATGTGGGTTAAGGACAGCTTTGATGAACATGCACGTGAAATTTACCGGCGATGTATATACGGTTAACTGACCACAGAACATCGAGGCATGAGGAAGCCAGTGAATCTGGCACGTGAGTCAAAGACAGCATTTCTCATTAATAAAGGTCGATTACACACGAGAAATAAGAAATGCGAAATTAATGCACAATTAGACACTGGACTATCATGCACCTTTTTGTCGGTTTTATTGAAGGGTAAATTTTAGTTCGTTTGCTATAGGCAATTCGTCCCGATTCTCATGCAATCATCGGAACATAGAGCCTATTAAAGTCGTCGTGTTGGTACAATCGAGAACGACCTATGAGTTGCATGAACGACAGAGTACATTTTTGCTTACTGAACGCTATGTTGTAGCCTCTGGCCCATCGTCAGCGTTTTCGCATGAGTACTGTGAAAGCGGAGTACATAAAAGCCTCGTGTACGATTGACGTGAGTGGATGTGGATGTTTGATGGCATCAGTCCTGTGGCTTCACAGTCGTCGGCTCTTCACAGTTCATCCGCTTATTGCCCAGTCCAGCTCATATATATGCAATGATGCCAAGTGTTCCAGCCCCAACACTTCTGTTTGACTTCGTGTATACCAGGTTGGCTCTATGGTGAAAATGATGGATGAGGTTTCGATCCATCCACTCCTCAACCATAAACACTTTCTTACTCTATCTACTCGTCCTATAGGTCTATTCTACTGAACCGGACAATAACAACTTGCAATTGTCCTTCCTACTTCCACTCACCCAAGCATTGTATATTGAACCACTAATTTCCGCTCATTCACCGACCACTGACAATTCCTCTTCACACCGAACTGATCAAAGTGGTCAGCATTATATCCTAAATCTTGCCAGCTGCGTCCACGAGCCCCTCTTCTCACGGTCTTCGTGTTCTCCGTTTTCTTCCCCCTCGTATCGCCCATGCATTTGTGTACTCGCGACAATACTTACCGCATTCAATATGGTTACCCGTTGTTTTCCTGTTTTCAAAGCAAACCTATATCATTCCATCAGTTTCCCAGTTTTGTCTGGCTGTCAACATCTACCGTTCGGTTTAATCACAATAACAACGCGCCCAAGCTAGTGCGACAACTCTTAGTTTCACATATACTCATTTGCCAATCGATCTGTATGGATGTAACAGCAGAGGAAATCCATCCAAACATTTTGCTTCGGACTGAGCCAAAACAGGGTTGTGTTTATACTCAAATTCCTTGTGAACATCAGCTTGTGATCCAAGGAAGAAGTTGCCATTGACAATTCGAAGAAGTGTTAACTCGTGCAACACTGATCTGCATTAACCTTTCTTGGACAGCCTCAGGATTACAGTACATCGGTCGATAGGAAAGTAGTAGTTGCTACTTCCACCTGTTCTGGGAATACAACTCTATTCGGATTAAACATTGTAGGATCGCATAACTAGAGGTGATTTTGAACGCTGTATTGTTTTACTTCATGAGGATATGATGACAAATGTTCCTGGGAATTCAACTCGTGTGCGCATAGCTGATTGTTCCACTAGAAAAATAATTTAATCAACTTCAGAATCCCAGCGTAAGCAAAAAACGTGGTCAAAAATCTCTCTGATTAAAGCAATATCAACAAAATTCTTGGTTGTTTGGTGCTAAGCTAAATTTATAATGGAAGACTTACTAACAAATCGAATTATTACTGTCCAGTCAACTTAAATAAACATCTGACTACAATTCACTATTCTGCTAACATGAAGTTAAGTAGGTGTTACTTTTGAAAAATGTTGTGTATTGCAGAACGTTATAATTCTGTATCCGGTGTGAAGGCAGTGGTTTAATTATACTCTTACGTTTGTCCGTAAATCCATAAGTTGCACAAACCAAGAGAAAAACGGAACGTTTCATTTGTTTGAACCAACTTGCTGTTATCCACAACTTTCCTGAACTTGACAGAATTGGATTTTACATTCCTTGAAAAATCTATTTCTCCCAGGGATCCACGAAATTTCACAACTTTCAGCTCCAATCTTGCAATTGAGCTTACGGCTAGAAACACGAAAACAGAATGTTTTCAGATGAAAATAATTAGAGTCCAACAGACGTTCCGGTGAATTGATGGACACAGAGTGAAAAAAATATTAAATTTGCGTCCGTCGAGTAGATTTCAAAATCATTTCACGTTACACCGGTCGGACTGGATTGAATGTTATGATTAACGTTCCAACAGTCATCGGACAGACCGCTAACTATTGGGGCGAAAAATGTTTGCAGGGATCTTTCTGAAGCAATACCCTTTTTGAAGTTATCACTAACGTAGGAAAGATGTTACAAAACTCTGAGGTCCCTCCATTGGAATCTTCCTAAATGAGACACTTCCAATTGGAAGACGCCTTGTCACGAGTTATGATAAGATTTCTCTTTGTTATGCCTGTGGTAATCTCCTCATGCTGGTCAGAATTCGGACTATACGCCACTTGCGTTTTCATGACAAGTAGGTTTATGCTGAAGTTATCAACTTGGAGGCCGAAACATCGGTTTTCTCGGTCGACATACCAACTGTGACCTAGCTTAGTGTACGATGGTTTCCGATGTTCCTTTGTTCCCTAAAATATTTGTATGGAGATCATAACCTGAATGTACATGTTCGGTCAGCTGTGGTTTTTTTTTGATAGCAACAATCGAGTCCACCAGATATCCGAGTCACTGTGTGGGGACTATGCATGACTGAAATGTGTGAGTGTGCATTCAGGCTACATCGCTAATCCGGACTAATCGCAAGACCCAACGGACGTCACAACAATGCATGTTTTAACAATAAATTACACCGAGAGGCTTCCATAGCATGTTTTCACTGTATGAAAGATTCACTTAACACCACCAGATTTTCTATTCGATAATCTGTACCAGAATCACTGGGTGCATTAATATATCTGAAGTAACCTGGGAGCAACGTTATAATATATCTACGTTTGTTGAATTTTCATATTCTCAGAATGGCTAACAGAATATCATAAATCGAATGTTGCAAGTTGTACATGTTTGAGTGCAGAACTCGGTGAGTTGTACCAGCTGTTGGGACGGCGAGCACATGACTAGAACACAGTGGGAAGTCGGGCGATCCACCGCTTTCGGTTGTTTTCCAGTTGATAATTCGGAGCAGATACCAGACGATGGTGAGTCTCAGAATGGGTTTGGTAGCAAAGTCTCTGCCACGTTCTAATGAGATCACCCGACTTACTTGTTCGACAAGATTGTGGTGGCAACTGAATGCTTGCATCGAGTTCTTTGTGGTCAATCGTGCCTGTGAACAAGGTAATCTAACAATGCACAAAACTGCCGGAAGAACGACAGGCAAGAGGAACGGAATGCTATCAATTTTCAAATGAATTACGTTCACAAAATGCTCTTCAACGACAGAACAATTCCTTTTGGCTCGGTGAGTGTTCTCTGTAGTAAATTATTGTTGAGCCTGGCCAGACAAGATCTATGACAAAATTATACGTCATGCTTTGAACGCCTAACTTTATTGTCTTGATATATCAGTCGTACATACTTCCGACGGGGAACTGCAGTGTGTTGGGACACAGATTTCACGGCGGTCACTTGAATGAAGCGGACAATCCGGCCTCTCATCAGTATGACTTGGCACTAGATACTAAGCCTCATGGATATTTTGTGCGTTTGAAATCAGGGTCGCAGGTAAGACTAATCCCGAGCCTTAAGCCGTCGGAAAGATATGTATGCTCTACTGACACAGGACGCATGAGTTTGGGTGTTGTCGTGTTGGAAAAGTAACGTTGTCTAGAACTGTGAAGAATTTACGATCAGCAGAAAGTGTGCCACCGTCTGTCCACTTTCGGCATAATCTCATCCGCGAAGTTCACACACCGGCAATGACCGAGAATGTTGTCGAACACACACACACCTATATATATGTATATATATATATATATAAGATTGACGAGCGTGTACCACTAGCGCATAGACTGAAGCATGTTCTCGCTTTCGACTACTGTGTTGACAGAATACCCATGCGTCAGACCCATTCGCTAGTGAATCGAGCGTATTTTTCCTGATCCGTGGTGTATACACGATTTTTAGCTCCACATCTTTTGGTTCTGTTTGTTGCTAATTCACTCAAGTGTTTCCATTCTTTTCTGCGTACCTCAGTCGTGAATATTTGTTCACTTCTCTCTGCCGAGTTCAATTAGGATCGTTTGGTTTATCCATCGACCCGAGCCCCAAATATTCCTCTTCACGGTGCTCTCCAATCTCGTCATTCACTCGTTCTCTGAGTAACCGTAAATCGGTGCGTTTCAGTAGTGTGATATGGATCCAGTGTGACGCATTCGTCCAAACCATGTGTTGTCCGGCTGCTATCCAGCATACTGAAGTGAGTGTGATCCAACATAACTCAGCATGTTCAAAAACAGTCTGTCAGGTAGACACTCACACGGATGGAACTAGTTATCCGAGAGACCACAGTTGCGACATGTGCTCGCTGACATGAAGGTACTGATTCAAATCTGCCTTGAGAAGCATCTACATTTAAGTCCTCTGCAGTCCTAGAGAAGCCGGTCTGCGAAGCAACACGACAGCTGCTTACACCGATCTGGATAACTCAACAAGTCACTTTCAGCACAGACAAATAAGACTTACTGACAGAAAGCGGAACAACATGGCTCAGTGATGAGTTCACCAAACTGAGAGGTGCAAAGCGACGCTTATTGTTTTCAGATCATGGCTCTAATACGTCATATCAGAGTCCACAAATAGCGCGATGAATCTGATGAATCTTTCAGCGATTTGCAAATCTGTCTTTCGTAAATGCAGCTTTCCTCTATTAGTGAGTGCCCAGTGCACTAGGTCGATGGCACCGGGAGACCTTACCGGAGGTATGCACACACCTCTATCCTAATTCCATCCAGCTCACCTGACTGTGGTTTCAGCGGTGTTATGCACGTGCACTCACCCGACTCCGTTATGAGACGGGCCGTTGGGCGAGCCTTTTGATCCGTACTCTGGATCGTGTTGCCGAGTCCAGAGTGGTGGGACGTACCGCACATCCTCTGTTCTTAAAAGTTATGACATCGACGTGAACAAGGCCTGCTACGTCAGACCTTCAGACTAGGAAACCTTGCCAACCCGGGATAGTCATAACATTTTGTCAAGGATGTTTTTCGCGTTTGTAAACAGTTCGTTTTCAATGAATGCTCAATCACAATTCTAACCAGACTAATTCATTTGCTGCAATTCGAAATTTTTTATAACTCAGTTGCTGGGGCAAAAATTGGTAGAAGGTTATGGCTGTCTAGACTTATCGCATGCTGAACAGTGACGTAGGTACTCACTGGGATACCGACTGTCATCAAAAGGACGATAAGTTCACATCAAAAGTTTCAATGGTTAATTTTATTTAACTTTACGTCTTTTAAGACTAAGCTCAATAACGTCAATTACGAGATTGCTTGGAGCTTTTTACTGAATAACTCTGAGTACTTGGTTGCAAACCAAGAAGTGAGTTGTTTAAATTTGAGGAATTTAGTGGTGAGCCATTTAAATTATATTAATGAACCACAGTTTCACTTCCTGAATCGGATACTACTCATATAACTTGACGAACATGTATGTATTCATACAAGTCTCTCTGCGGAACGTGCATGGACCTCGGATACTAAACTGTCGGTTTACGGTTGCATGAGTACCGATACTGACCGACATCATTGAAGCTTCGTGCAAAAGTACCACGCAGTACTCGTTGTTGAATTAGTTAAATAGCTGTCTATTTGCTACGTAGGATCTGCATATATTGACACCTAGGATCTTTACACAGTCTACGGGATAACTTCGTGATATGCTGTTCTGTAAACAGCTAAAACGCGGGTACAACATTTCCGAACTTAAACCGAGTGGGGGTTAAGGAGAGCTCCTATTCAAGTGAACCTTAGCGGAGTCAATGATCAGTGTCACGTAACTGCGTGTTGTGAGCATCGTTAATTAATAAAACTCGAGAAGCAATAATTGTCGACTTATTGCAATTGTTTGGCAGTCTAGAAGATCATAGTACGATTGACTGTCCGATCGTCCTGTTTACGTTACAATGCACTCGAGTGCTGTACACCATTGATCTCACCGTTAGCTGATCGTCTTTGTTGGCATCGTCCCTCTGACGCGGTTAGATCACGGTGTTAGGGGTAGCAACTTTGCCGGGCAGGTGGGCGGAATTCAGCTCACATCTTTTTGTGAGATCTAGCGTCACAACGCGAAAGCACCAAAACAGTACACTGGACTGTAACGTGAGAAATACATATGGTGAATGTCTTTGTACAAAATGTAGATGCCACAGTTCATGTGGCACCGATCGAATGAACAGTGCTTTTAACGTTGTTGTTTTAAGTGCAACATTCTGAGCAGTATGTTTTCCAATTGGATTTCAACCCAGTCTTAATAACTTGCCCAAATACACCCCTTGCATATTGCTCGGTGGAGATTTTTTGAGGGACATATACATAGACAAACTCTTGTACAAGTGGCAACCATTTAGTTGGGCTTACAATATAGGGCTCACCACGGTTATCGAATGGATTCTTCATACATGATACGCCCTTCTCCATCTATTTGTAGTCACTTGATTGGTACCCTAGTTGACATCTGTAGTTCAGCAACATTTCGCAAGGTCGAAATTGAGCACGCTAAATCCACTGCCAAAAGGCGCCGTTAACGTTATGCTTGTTAAACGTTTTGCACATTTTCGACGCTACATATCAACCTTCCTGTCGGTAATCAGAATGTTCTACTCGCTGTGAACCATTCTGATAGACTGGCCACACGTATGCGAGCTAAGTCCGCTCACTTCATTATCAGTCTTCTTTGATATTGTAAATGGGGAAAAGTGCTACTTCCTTGCTCTCTTTTTGGTTAGTTATGTTGATAAATGACTGAGTGAATGTTCTGGGCTATCGATATGTCTATCAGTTGAAACGAATTACGGAGATTTATATCAGTAGTTGGGGATATAGTCAATTTCAAATCGAAAATCACTCACACCTATTTCGCACTCACGTAGACTCTTCGAAAAGACGGACTGGACTCAAGCTCCGCTCCAATAACAGCCCTTCGGTAGTACACATGTTTACAGCTGCAAAGACCTGAAATCCTGCCACACTTTATGGGGCAACCATGTTCATCACTGCGTCACTGACATCATATTAGACACCATCAAATTATCGTATCTCTGGACCCCATCACCTTCGTCTGTATAATGATTAGGTTGCCCACCCCTATTGACAACAGAAAATATTAGTGCCTGTTGATTCCAATCGATAATCCCGCGAATAGTACTTGTGAGTCAGGTCGAAGTGTCTCAATTCCTTAATCCTGCTGAGCAATATCCTAGAATCTACTGAGTCTATCACTATCACAGCTCGAAGGATAAGACTAGCTGACTACGCACGTTACGGTAATCAGCGATGACTAGCATGCTAAACTGTCAATGAATCGAATGATTGTTTAGCACCCCGTGTTGACTGTCTGCCTGAAGGACATGTCGAAAGCCTCGGTGTCTCATCTCAGCCGTGATTACCCTTGGTGCAATTCACTCAGAAGCTGACACTTTAATGTTTATTTATCGTGTAACACATGCGATCAACAAAACGGTCCTGTCATACCGGATTTGGTCACCGATAGTGTAATAAAATACAACCCACCCCACGTTTCACGGGAATTCCATTTCGGTGAGATACTCTACGTAATGACGTTGGAATCGACTAAATCTCCGGTTGCTCAACAACTAACAATTTTGTTGCATGTTGTTCGATAAGGTCTTTATTTCTAATAGAACAAGGGTGGCACTAAGTTTCCTAAGAAAGAAATACGTTAAATCTCTATGCGATATGATTTTATCTCCTTATTTCTCAGTTGACTCAACAAAATAAACGACGTCAACCTAAATTAAGAAATCCTGATGACAGAGTTATTGAGTGGAATGAATCGGGTGCCAACGTTCATCCGCTCTTCAAGGTGATATGGTCGCTGAACACTATTCACGCAAAATTTTGTTTGAATTATTACATGCCTTGGGATCAACGCACTAAGCACATGCAAAAGACAGCCAGAGTGCAACTTGTGATCCGGACGAGGATATGTACCGTCGATGCGTTCTAATAAGATCGAACTTCGCGTCTAGTGCCTTCTTTGGGTGTGGTCTGCCTGAAATGTTTATCTGAATGCAAAGACTTCCAACAAATGTGGGCGGTGTTCAACTGTAGAAAACAAATTCCTTATCCACTTTTACATTGCTTTCCACAAACCCGACTGAGTGGGGGAAAATAAAAGGTTCATTGACAGTTGACATAAGTTTTCCCACCCAGATTTGCTACGATAGCTGCAGAGTTCTTGTCAGCGGTTGGTCATAAATTTACATGGGGGACCTCGCATTTTACAAACGGTCGCCTTGGTAACCCTTACTGCTTGCGCGTTTTTCGGTCAACTGTCAATTTCCACGCGGACATACGGGTCCTATACCTCGTAATCTAGTTTGGCACCAAAAACTGAGAAAGTTGAACTTTCGGATAAAAAAGAACAAGACAATCAATATTAGTTTGCTCTAAAGGGTTTGATTTGTTCAGATTTCGTATACCACTCCTGGACTGGTCCACCTGTACATCACAGTTCTACATCGACTTCCCGTTAACCACTGTGGAAATCTTCGCGGTATTGTCTTGTTTCACCCGTTATTACAACCCTGAAAGCATCACTCTTAGGTGAAAGGGTCTATAATTTCACATTGCTCGGAATCTTCCAGCCGAGAAGATATTGTGGGATTGAGATCAAGAGATCGAATTAGTTATGCAACAGTATGAGCCGCTCTGTCAGCCCGTATCGAATTTCAAGGACAGTATCATCTTCTAAGCATCGGCTCATAGTGGTCTATGTGAACAGAATGGATGATGGCTGCTTGGGG
This sequence comes from Paragonimus westermani, assembly GCA_008508345.1. NCBI lineage: Eukaryota > Metazoa > Platyhelminthes > Trematoda > Plagiorchiida > Troglotrematidae > Paragonimus > Paragonimus westermani. Next base: position 10,212 of record QNGE01001880.1, read on the forward strand.
GGATTAATTTAGTGACCCGATTATTGAGAAGTATCTTAGCTGTTGGTTAAACGAACAATGAGCAGTTCAAAGAACGCAACCTCAACAGTAACTGTATCATCAAAATCAGCAACATTTCATCATATTTCTGATGGTTGGGAACAGTGATGGTGTTGTTCTTAGCTCGGGTTGATGGTTTTGGTATTGATAGGTATTTACGTTGCAAACGATTCATCACCAAGCGAGTTGACATCATCAGTGCGTGAGTGTTTCAGCGTATAATTTTGAATGCGGCTGAAACACTCACGCACTGATGATGTCAACTCGCTTGGTGATGAAACGTTTGTAACCTAAATGCTAAGCTCGGCGAACATATCAATACCAAAACATTTCATCATATTCAACAGTCACTACAAATCGTTTTAAAATGGATGAGTACCTCTTTCATTGGCACGACTTTCGTTTTATGAATAAGTGCTTCAGCTGAACACCAATTAACATCACTTACTCTTCAAGTACCTGACATTCAGGTTATCATCACATCCTTAAATCGATTCGATGACATGGCTTTGTGTTTGCGTCAAAGGTCTGGAATGTCATTTTCCTAACTCGGCACTGTCACGCAACTTTTCCCTGTTTGTTATCACGCTGTTGAACAGCGTACACTTAGGCGGTGGTCAGTCCACATACGGTATGACGTTCAAGCGAATTGTTTTACTGGCGACCTTGTTGAGGTTAAAACTCACATCAAGAGTGATTACCGTGGCAACCGCTGTGGATTAAAATAATTTGATTAGATGTTCCCAGTGCATAAATGACAACTTCTGTGGCTGGTAAGTACGATCATCCATTCCAGGCCTCTTCTGACAAACAACAGGAATGTCTGCTCTGCACGAGTTCTCGGGAAAACTGTTATTAGTCTGGATATGGTCCGAATTTGTGAGACCAGTTTCATTTTTTCGAAAAGCAGTTAAATGTCAATTTACAATGTTTTACAGAAATAAGGATGGTTATTTGTGAATAGATTGAATGTTTTTTTAAATGTTATGAGGTGACATCTTAAACTATAAGCCGTTCAGGTGTTATGTGTTAATTGACGGCACTTTTGAGTAAGATACAGTCCGGAAGTGCAAATAACCATCAGTTTCCAGAGGACAGAAATGAGATCACCAAAACACTAGACTTTGCAAAGAAACTGTAAGTTCATACCATGTCTCTACCTAGTTATCTTTATACAAAGCCTGAAGTGGTCATTTGTCGCACACTATTCCATAGGTCACCTAAAACATTTTTGTCGAACGTTTTTTAAAAATGAAAGCAATTCGTTCCCTTGATAAACTTAAATAAAGCAATGGGAGAAGACGTAAATCGCTTGATGTTTTCCGGAGTAACACCTCGTACATTCTGACCACACGTGGACACGTAACTGGTTTTAAACAATAAGATAAGGTTCCACAGAGCCGAAATCACGGCTCAAGGGATTAGACAAACTGACACGACTGCTCTGGTGGTCGGCATTCCCTTTTTTTGTTCTTCACTTCCTTGTCTATCGAATTGAATATGTGAATTTTGGCAATACTGCTCTGCAACGCACGAGAGCGAACCTGGTAAAATAGCTTGATGGTACATTTTGTCCAGCTTCAAATACCACTTCATTTGTAAAGTGTTGGATAGATACGTTACGAGTCTGTCGGCAGAAACTCTAACATGGAATAAAATGGATGGTCTCTCTTTAGAAATAAGGTTTGCCATATCACCAAAGAAAATTGGAGAACTTGGGTTGTGTGCCCATCTCGAAAATCTTTACGATCAATTTCAACGACATTCGCCAACATCCGAGGGAAATCAAAATTGACTGAAAGCAAAATTAATGGATGTCTTTTGTCAACAGCGTAACTATGAACAAAAGCGTCACAGCACATGTCAGAAGCTTGAAGGAATTAAGACACACAGAGAGCCTGATTGTGCTAAATCCGGACGAAGGCCCAGGAGTGGTGCTGGTGGATAAAATGGGATATATGTTGAGAATGTTTGAAATTCTCGCTGACATTCAGGCGTTTCTGACGGACAACACTTCCGAAAATGTCCAAGAATTGGAAAAGGAAATCACCAGCAGGTTAAAAAGCTGAAATAGATGGCGTATTTTCTGCAGACCGATACAAGTTGTTGACGCTAATGGCCACAAGAAAGTCGGATATGTATGGATTGCCCACAGCCCACAAGCACAATGTCCCAATTCGGCTCACTGTGTTGATGTGCAACGCAACGCAACACTAATTCGTCCGTTGACTAACTAACCCGCTGGGACCTGTCAGAAAAAGTTTTAGTAAGTACAGTCTGGAAGACAGCTATGAAATTGCTAGTTGTGTAGACTATTTGGATGTTGGGAACAAACTTGTGTGTTCATTCGATGTGACGTTCATTTTCACTAATATTCCGCTGCGTGAAACGGCTGAAAACAAATGCAGTTTTATTCTAAGCAGCAATGCACTTTTTTCTGTTCCAGCATCCGAACTAAACTCATTATTACTCATGTAGTTTCCGGAAAGTAAACGGAGTCACAATAGACAGTCCCCTCGGTCCACTTCTAGCTAACTTCTTTATGACTAAAGTGGACTCTGTATTACGGGAAATTTTGTCATTACTAGTAGTGTAAAAACGTTACGTGGACAACATCCTGGCCATTTTCGAGAATTCAAGTGATTCGAACGCGTTATTCTTGGAGTTGAGTCATGCACATCCATATCTCAAACTAACTAAGGAGACAGAAGTAAACAACTGCTTTCCTTTCTAGCTATTCGAAGATCAGATAGTACGATGGAAAGACCAATTTACAAAAGGTCTACCTGGACAGGACCGCATATACATTTTGAAAGCTTCTGTCCAGTGTAATATAATAGATGCCTAGTTCAAACTCTTTCACAAAGTGCAAAGGCTATGCATAGAAGACAATCTACCATAAAAATTACGCACACAGGTCAGCGAGAAACCCCTGCAATTTATCAAGAAATAAAACAGAGACATTACCTCCCAGGGATACAGGAAATAACGGCTACAATGAAGATGGTGCACTTTGAACTTCCACTTCTAGGTGACGGCTGGTCAACAATGGCCAAAAGACTTCCATAACGCTGTAAAACTAGGGCCTTACCAGTCGCCTCGAGTACAAACAAGGAACCTACGCATGTCACATCCTACTGTTTGTACAAATGTTCATGTGATTGCAGTATACGCTACATAGGGAGAACAAACTCGCAGTCAGCTTCTCGTATCAATAAGCGTGTTCCCCAGTTACTGGGACCACAACTAGAAACGCCAGGCACGTGTCTACAGGCTGACGGATGGCACACAACATCATCATTAGCAAAACGCTTAATCCAAAGAAGACAAAGATTCAAGGTTTGTGACGCGTTCACTGTGATTCTCTAAAACCATCGGAAGTGTATCCTCCAGTTTACTCAGACTTGGGCTATCAGACTTCAAAATCCCCCGTGTTGATGTCACGGCTGCCCTGGTAGTCAACATCCCTACCTTGTTAATCTTCATTTCCGTGTCTGTCTGCCTAATCCCTTAAGCCATGACTTCCGTTCTATGCCTAAAATTGATTACATGTCCATGCGTGATCCGAATGCATGAAATGTTACTCCGGAGAATTTCACATGATTTTTGTCTGAGTTGCGTTGCCCTATTCAGAATTATTACATACCATAATACAATAGGAACGGTCGAGAAAAACTGTGTATGCCGGTTGTTTTTCCAGGCCGTCACAATCAAATAGCCTAACAGTATTAGTTAGCTACCACCAGAAATGATAGGTGAGTAGTTTGATTGACGATATAACATCGACCGTTAGGCGGTAGATGTTGTGAGAAGGAAATTTAATTGGCTTCAGGGCTGTCCTCTCCAGGCTACAAACCAGTGACTCGATACGGTTGAAGAGAGAAAAATTTCCTGATATGACGGCAGCTGTGTTCAAGCCTAGGTAAGATAGCCTTGTTTCTGCTGTGATCGTAAACTGCAGTGCGACAATTATTGATGGATACCACCTCAGATAAAAAGACGGCACCCATGTGATATATGTGAAAATGATAGTAGTTGTAGCCACTCTACTGGCCTTCATGAAATTCCTCAGAAATTTACTAATCTGAGTGCATTAGTTACACATTTTAACAAAGAGTTCGCGAAAGAGCTGTCTCACAAGATTTTCCCACTGGTTTCCGGAATGACTAAAAATAGGCTTTAATTGCAGCTATCCAAGTAGAAGAATTAACACGAAGTTCGCGGAGCGAATTCCTTTGATGCACTTTCTTTCATCACCATGGAGTAAAAATTAAAGCTGAACTCAATGGAAAGCTAATGACTAATTCTTCGTGTCTTACCTTGACCTTGGCCAGGAATACGAAGGTCGGCGTAGTGTAACGGTCAAAACTCTTTGGGTGCACACAAGCGGCTTGTGGTAAATGATTGCCAGGAACTCAATAAAATGTTCCCTCTACCAGTTCTTGTATCCACGAGTTCACCTGCAGCTCCGATGACAGAAATTGGAAAGACAGACAGATGACTTGCGAAACGGGTTAACCAGCATCTACCACAGTGATTTCGTCAGTCAGTCAGTCAGTCAACAGGACATTAGTATTGCTCTAATCAACCGAAGCTCGGCCTCACTGTTTGCTAAGCATTTAGCACGTATCAGTCGTACAGGCGAGATATTTTCACCGTTCCGTATGATAACCGCAGGCCAAATTATTAGGCTGATTTGTCTGTTTCACGGTTTGTTACTGATAAGCTATATTTTCAAGTTGAAACATCACTCACATTGATCGCAGCCATCGCATTCAGATAGATTTTCCAGCCAGCCTCCTTCGAAAAGAAGCACATTGGGAAGTCCTAATAGGGGGGTTGTCGACTGGAGTTAACAGGACAGATACTGTGTCTCCTCTCGAGACGATCGGGCAACCATTGCTCACAAGCGTGAGTAGTTGTGACTTCAGATTTGATCAGTTGGTCATGCCTAATGTGAGATGAATGGCGCAGTGGTCAACAAGGTTGCCTCATGAGTGTCTGGCCGGAGTTCCAATCCCGGCCGTGACAAGGCTATGCACTACTGATGAGCTCTAATAGGAGCGAAACTCGAGTCTAGTGTTTCTTTTCGAAAGAGGCAGGCTTGCTGGAAAGTCTACCTGAATGCGAAGACTGCGATCAAATGTGAGTGATGTTTCAACTTGAAACTAAACCAAATCCCCGACTACTCATCGATAAGCTATATGGTTGTCCTACGTGCTAAATCAAAATCAGGTGAAACCTGATGACTGGATGGATGTTCGGTTTCAACCAAGGTCATCTTTGTCGAGAAGCCTACAAAACCACAGTACACTTCCTACATAAACGCCAGGCAAATGTATCACATTTAACGCTTGTTTGTAAGAAAAACGCAATGAGTTTCGAACGACAGAACTGGCACATCATATGCCTTCCGCATGGAAACCCCCAAAACTGCGTTGTCTGTGCCTATGAATGACCGTGGAATATTCATACATGCACACTAACTCTGTATTCACTGGCGTCGGGGTGGTTTCACTTATGTGTTTGTAATGGCCCGTAATGTTTCTTCCGGGTCAGATAATTTTGCCGGCCACCCATGGTTTTGGTGAACATAACGGTAGCAAATACAATATGTTTTGCATGATGTTTCGTTGCAATTCTCAGCCAAATAGTACCCAGCGCTCCGCTTGGATTTACAAGAACGCGACTGAGACATTAACAAATGTTCCCTCAACTTCACCAGGTCAGATGACCTGAAGTGTTTTCGTACAGAGCTGTCATACACTGTCAACCGCAAAATGCATCACTTGCTGGAATTAGGTTAAACAGAACAGTAGTTTGGCAGGCCTTCTTAGACCATAAATGGAAATCTAGAACACTATTTTTACAACAACAGTTACGAACAAAGGTCACAAAAAGAAACGGCTCTGTTAGCCACCCTGATGAGCACAATTCATTTACAACCGCTCCGTATTCTCTTGCCTAAAGTCCGTCTAATTTGTAAGGGATTCTGGGATCGCGGTCAAGCTGTACGCTGTTCCACTTCATATATTATATGCACTGAGCCTAATAGTCAGACATAAAAAGTAGCCTGGACTAATAGTTTGTTATATCATGATCCAAATGGATGCCTTCGGACATTTCCAAAGTCGGACACTCATTAGATTGAGTTCTACATACCGTTCCAAAATTGATTACTCTTTCTTTCACAGCAATTTGTGAACAATAGGTGATTTGTTGTGTTGGTGACGTTTCACTTCTGATATGAATTGCCCCAAAAACAACTGACCCTTTGACTGACCTACCTGACCGACTATATGGATTTCATCTCTATCCAGCTGTACATGTCTATGCGATGTGCTGTAACTAGCAAATCGGGTCCAATTTTGACATTTGCATGTATTTGCCTCACGACCTGTCAGTTTCTGCTCCGATCAACGGCTTTAATCCATTCTATCTTAATTGCCACCAAATGTGTAGATGGTTTATCTGATCTGAAGAAGCTTCTGTGTCAGAATTGAAACGTCTCAAAAAAACAAATCAGTGACTGTTCACAAGTTGTTCTGAAATTGTGAACACTCAAAGCACATTTCAGTTAATATTGCTCATTCCTTCATATTCATATAAACTTGTCGACAAAGGCGAACTTTGACCCGCCATTTCTATCATCCGACCGAGTCACTTGAGCTTCAACATGACAGTCAAGGCGTGGACTTGACTAACGATCTGCGTCGTTAAACAGTTCAAAGGTTCAAGTTCATTCACAAGATTTCACCTCAGGTCAAATTGGTGATGTGTTGTCGACAGCCCAAAAATGGAACGTGCAGCGTTCAGCCCACGCCCTTCTCGAAAATGCACATTAAACCAAACCTCATGCGTAATTCATCTCAGTACTTGTGCGCAAATAGACTTTCTGATCACTGAGCCGGTTTGTTGAGATCGAAACCTTCAGCAAAACTTGGAAGTGTATTGATTGGGGGCTACCGATGGAAGTTAGCTGACATTAATTGTGCCTTCTTTCAAGACGATCCAGAAGCTCAATTAGCAATCACAGATAAGCTGCTGGATAGCTCAATAATACTCCTGTGATGCCTGATGTGAAGTCGATGGCCTTGTAGTCAACACGAGAAAGTGGGAGGTGGTTCAACTATTGGTCTTGGAAAGTACCCATCCTACGTACGAGGTTTAGCAAAGGTAAAACCCAAGTCTATTGCCTGTTTCTGAAAAGTGCCAGGTGGAGAGTCTACCTGATCACGAAAGGTGCTATCAGCTGAGTGATTTTCAAATGAACGATAAGTGCCTCGGTGCTTTCGTTGGAGCTAACAGGACAGTTTCTGTCTTCCATCGAGGAGATCAGGTAATCAGTGAGTTACGCAAATTAGAAAGCGGTTGAACGTTCGGATGTGATAATTCGGTTGTGCCTAATGTGAGTTCAGTGGGGTAGTCGTCAACACGGTTGCCTCATGAAAATCTGATCGGAGTTCTAGTCCCGACCGTGGCAAGAATATACACTACTGACTAGCTGTATTGACAGCGAAACTCGAGTTGCATCTTTTCGAAAGAGGCCGGTGGGTAAGTCTCTGGGAATACTATGACTACGGTCAACTGTGTGTGAAGTTCAATTTATATGAAGACCAAAATCCCGTACTACACATCAGCTTTCGAACCACACAAAAATGACAATAAAATACCCCTGAACAGTGGCAATCAGACGTGTTTGGTAGCAGTTTAAGAAGACGTCATTTGACTAGTTAGTTGTTTCAGGAGCAAGAAAACTCGGTTAGTGTAGACCTCGAACTAGGTAATAGGCAACAAACATAGGGTTATACCGAATTTATACAGGTAACTGCTTGTGCCGGGATCTATTTGAGTATACAAAGATCCACTTGCGAATACCCGAAATGAGAGTTTCATTTAATTCTGCTAAAAGTGAGTGCGATTCCACCGCGGGATGAAGCACGTTATGATCAACAGGTTGTCCAGAGCAAATCTCAAAACAACGTGATGGATGCGTTGAAGATCCAGTATGTACAATAAAATACTTCGACGGCAAACCTAATATATCAACAGGTAAGCATTGCGTCCAATGAAAGGCAACACATTAACTCACGAAGAAAACCACTGTGGGATGTGGACCTGAGGTAGACTAGTGAGTTCACGTTTATTTAAAGTAGCCCCTAATTTTCTGATAGAAGGCAAACGTTTCACCATTTACCTGAGTATTTTTGGAATGGTTAGAAAATTTCACAAAAATTCCATAAACGCTTTCTGGCAGGCAAAAACAACATATGGATAAACTTGAAGGTGTTGGGAGACAGTCATCAAGACTGAAAAAGATGACAACTTGGACAAAAGTTTTGTAAGACAGGCGAAGAAAACACAATGAACTATGTGAGGCCTCAATCATGTCATTTAATTACATGAGCAGAAGTGTGTTATCAGATATTGGCGTGGATGTCGCACAGAGTGAAAATGAGAACGGAGCCAGAAATGTGCTCTAACAGCCACCATAGCCAGTAGTGAGTGACAAGGAATCTTCACCATCCTATCCGGTTGTTTTAGTGTGATGGTTAAGACGGTGGTAGTGCAATGGTTGAAGAGTGAGTGGCAGAACTGTTTAAAATATGAACAGGTATCTCTCTGCAAATGTTGGCTGGTGAATTGTTGTTAACGACGAAATAAATGCGACCTACCGTAGGTCTTTTAAAGTGTGCTGTAACACTCCTAGTCTACTAGCACATTCTTGCATAAATCATACCAAATCCTTGAGAAGTTCTATATTCGTTCTCTGTTTGATTGATTTTAACCTTTCTGATCGTTGGGAACAGTGGTGGTGGTGTTCGGTTTCAGTCCTCTTTCCGACTAGCCGTCCTTAACAAATTTGTTCCTCTATCCTAACTGTGAATAAAATCAGAGAGGTGGTCCAACCAAAAGACCAGTAGTATGTGAAGGCTTTGTTTTACAAGTAAATAGTTGACACCATCAACACAAGTAAGCTTTTTAGTCAATAGAAGCATGCAGTAAGTTATATCCAATTTTAGGATATGCCTTTCTTTCATTTCATACAGGAATGTTTTCGACAATGTTAGACAATGTGAGTGATAAGTGCCGACACCAGAACAATAAGAAAAAGTGGGATTCCGTATACATTTACCGTCAATAATCAGAACTACTGTAGATCTCTGCCATACTCCACTTGCTTAGTTTGATGACTAATCTTTTGTAGGATGAGTTAGAAAAGGACTAATTATACAGCCATGTAGGCTAGCAATTGTAATTTTTGTCTGAACCCATATTTCCAAATATACGAGCTCCATAATTAAATTGTCTAGATCGAGAAACATTCACGAGAATACGGAGCGAACGGTGACAAGAAATAGGCGTCTGTTGGGGTTCAAGTGGACCTCACCCTAATGCAAAGTACAATCAGATAACATCTTTTATTACTTGTTTAATAAAGTTAACGTGGTAACTTAGCTAAGAGTATTTCATACAAATCTTTAGCTTTATATGAACAGTACCGCCTTTCCCGCCGAACACATTCCTTCACTTGATATAATGTCTGGACTCACATCCAGGCAATCAATTGACTGACAATCTAAACTTTAGATGACGAAGCGTTTTTTTCAATCAGGTACACTGAACGTTGTTATAACAGACATCTCCCTGACTTCTGGCCTACATTTTTGGCGTGCTTCACCTAATGCGTATCCCTTTTGCAGCTTGTCTAGATAACGTGACACTTTTTGAAGGCAGCAATATCCCACGAAAACCTTCATACTATGGAAAATCGACAGCATACCGCATAGTCCAATCAGGGACACACTGGCAAACTGTGGAACAACGACTGAAAGTCAAATTGAGGGGAAAACGAAGATGCCTGACCAAAAGATTCTGTAAGAAGTGAGATGGTTTCCATAGCTAGTTAAACACGAACAGCGCATACTGGTCTTTGTTGCACTAAGGGAGTAGATTAGCGGTTGAAGACACTTTGGTTCCAGTTATTCACATCAACTAGCGCAGATCATAGTAAAAGGTTGTCAACTTTTATTTCGCCGACTCCGGTGGTCCCATCAGCTGTTATATCACCTCATTACATCATGATATGCAACTGAAATATCTTCAAACTAAACTGAAACAGACCTGCTACACCGGTTTGTATGTATTTCCACCAGGACTCTAGTCTACACCTGGGTTTTTTGCAAATGCTTTAAGAAACAATCATCGCAAACAGAACAGCTGACCTATATGAGTACACATTCACAGTTAGCTGACATAGTAACAGTTGCTGTGCAATGAACTACAAGTATACAGTCCACAAATACCGGTTAAATTAACAAACAAAATTCAGGCAATTTTCTGATTCTGTTTCTATTCAACAAAGCAACAACAACATAGGTTTTGCTCTCGCTCTGCTTTTATTTGGGAGCTCTAACGTTAGTAGCATATGTCAAAGTATTCACTGGAGTGGTAGGTTTTGTTCACAGATTTTCCTACCCCTTCAAGTATATGCTAAAAAGTTCACGGGATTACTGAAAATGTGTGGACCCGCTTGCTAGTAGTGACTGTACTCGAATATAGTTAAAGTCGGATATGGATATTCCGCAAAACTGTGAAGGCACTTTGATGTATACGCTCATTAACCCCAACCAGAGGAGACAATAGAAACCGGAACGTTATCTATATGTGAATGTGATATTGCAAATTTACAGTGACAATACTGTTGTGTACGGTATGCAGTGTATTTATTTGTGGCTAAAACAATCCACTACCTGTTGAAAATCGCCACCTTCCGGAACGAAAGCAAAAGTCAGTCTTCGTGGCACAAAACAAATCTCAGTTTATTGAGTTTCTCACCGTTATTTTATAGACTGGACGCATCGGTAAAATGAAGAATTACAATTGGTGTTGACGGTTTCGCTTTCGCTTTCTCATTGGTCGGCTCGACTCCACTTGTAGCCCGTTTGTTTCAACGCGTGACGCACTTAAGCAACTCGTTTTACGCCGGTGCTCGTTATAACAAAATCCGATGATGGAGCACCGTGCCGTGCTGATTGGTCCCCGCGCTGACATACATGTCTGTTCGTGTTTTCGACACTGATTGGCCGTAGACGTCTGCGAATCAATGGTTGACTTCGTATCTATGCCTTTGTCCAATCTAATCCCTTTACATCACAGAATAATAAACCGTAATGCGCCGCCCGGCAAAAATTAGCCCCCACCACCTAGTAATCGTAAACGACTGCGTGTTTGGAACCAGCCGAGCGAATCTGTGGCTATTACAGGTTACTGATGAGTAGTCGGGGATTTGGTTTATTTTCAAGTTAACTATCACTCACATTTGATCACAGCGTTCGCATTCAGATAGACTTTCCAGCCAGTCTCTTTCGAAAAGAAGCACTAGACTCGAGTTTCGCTCTTATTAGAGCTCGTCAGTAGTGCATATCCTTGCCACGGCCGGGATTTGAACTCCGGACATTCGAATCATGAGGCAACCGTGTTAACCACTGCGCCATTGACTTCACATTAGGCACGACCGAATCATCAGGGTTGTCTGTAAAGGGTATGGGTATTTTTAGGAGGACAGAACAAGTACTTTTCCGCCACATGTGAGCTTTGCACAATATTCCAACATCCGAATACCCGCAGAAAGGTTGTGAAATTAAGTGAGACTCAAAATTTAGAAATTTGTAAAAAGTGGTTTTCAAACTGCTCCGGCACACAATAGCTAAATTTGTCAATGCGCCTTTGAACGAAATCGTCACTCGTGACAGTGCTGTTCACGTTTGGGATAGAAATCGAAAGGGCTTCAAGTAACTGATGTACTAGTACGGTCTGAGTTCATACAAATTAATCCTCGGAAGAGTTTATGTTCTTCCTTGGATTTGTGGTAATAGGTGTATGGAGTAGCAGGCTGAACTAGACACATTCAACGTAAGTTGGCAGTCCACTTCGAGCGAATGTGAAACAGAACTTCTTGAGTTTTGACGTGATCAACTTGGATTATGAAACTCCACCTTGTTTTTTCATTAAGGGGAATAGATTTGAGGCGAAATTTTGAAGATTCTCAGAGGACTAGTGAATTTGTTGGGCTATGACATTATGACCAGTCGGAAATATCAAAACATCAGATGGTGTCAAATTGGTGGCAAGGAAAAGTTGTCCGTAGTGTACTGCCACTAAAAAGACACCTAGCTGATCACCAGTATTTATCAGACGTAGACACCATCTCTAAATCGTCCGACAATGTTGCAAGACCGAAAAATAGTTCTTTTCGTTAGCAAAACTGCTTCTCGTCGCGTCCCTGTGATATGTACCACAATCGTTTGTACTACCCGTCAACAAATGCCACTGTATTAATTCAGTCTACGTAGCAGACTGTAATTCAGTCATTCGAGTACAGTTTTCGAAGGTTTTAGTTGAACTTCCTCGTGAGCACACAAAGAAAAACTCAAACATGGAAAGAATGCCAAACATCCACTTGTTTCATGCAATAAGGTTCATTGCCCGTTCATTGAATGAGGCTCTTTCTGTACCGTGAACTCGTGCTTTGGAGTTACACCCAGTACGCAAAATCACGATTTCTTTGAGGCTGAACGATTTCACACAACTCTTACTGTCTAACAGATGATTACTTCCTTAGCTAATAGAGGAGGCTAACTCCCAAACACACAATTCTGAAGTAAGTCGTTTTTTGCTTCCGGCATTTATGAGAATGACAGCTAATTATCAGGGAGCATCTCCGAAGATGATCGACAAAACGAAAAACGGGTGATGATGATGGATATGATTCAACTGAAGATGGATCATCAAGGACGAACTGTCTTGACTTAATTTGACGTTTCCCGCGAGATTAGCGTAAGGATTGTTTATAAGGCTAATTATCTGTTGTAATTTGTTCTCACGAGAAATTGCTTACATTTACGTAAGAGCAGTTAGTTCCCTCACGTTAGTGAATCGTCTAATGACAGTGAGTGACCAGATACTTAATTATTATTGCTGTTATCCTCTCAATTGCTGTGACTTATTGGATGGAATAAGGAATAAGCGGCAGCATCACAGAATAAGACTGAGAGAACGAGAGAGATAGACAGATGATAATACTGATTCCATTAAGAGAAACCACTCCTCCCATACATTACTGAGGTTTCCAGTAATGAAAAATGATTAACCGGAATAAACTATCGATTGACTGATGATTTCTTCAATAATTCCTTCCGATAAATCGTTGAACTACTGTCCGATGAAGGAACAGTTGCTTGCATTTTATTGGTGGAACCGTAAGATATTCGATCTGCTTCTTATCGAGCAGCCTGTGTACATAAAAACAATACGAATTTTCACCTCTTGCATGGTCACAGTAACACATAACTTAATATTCAGTAGATTACTCTGTTCGAAAATCGTTTTGACCTATACTTCAACTTGATTTTTGTGGCTATGACAGCCAGCTGAATCAGCGTAGAATAAGAATTGTGATTTAACTGAATATTTATCGGCTACTTAATTTGCGCCCCGTGAATCATAATTTTTGTTTGTTATCTTTGGATAAAGTTGGGTGGCATACAACGCTCTGAAGCTAGTTTCATCATGTTACTTCCATCATGTTATTTTGTAGTCAGTTAGTGTGTAGGATCTACATTCCAGGTATTTGACGCAGCTCACGTTCGGTACCCGTTCAGTTGGTTGGTCAAACACTCATCTGTGAGAGACGTGAACCGCTTTCAACTCTACTGCCGATGTGAGTGGTCAAATAAACATTGACAGTATATTCATTTCGTTTTCGACTAACAGCTTACTCGTGATCAACTCTCGTCCATGCGTTCGAAGCCAGCGTTCGAGTGATGGATCCTCGAGAAAACCTGCGTTACCATAGGGACAGCTCAGTCAAAAAAACAGGAGAAATGTGTCACCAGCTGTCAAAGTTTAGGTTTACTCGCATCAATCAATTACGTGTAAACCAGTCGATTTTATATAGATTGCACTTACCAGCTGTATGTGAACAAATCAGCTAAATGTGGTCGACTTTAAGCGTTCTAATACCGCACTCAGTTCCGTGTCAAGGAACGTCATTGCATCAACACCTCTTGGTCATTTTTTTTAATTTTTCGCACTGATTTGTCTATTAAGGTGAAAGTGAACACTCGTGGTTTTTGTTCAAAAGTACATACTTCAAGGCAGGTATCATGCGTGATACCCATTCAACGTGTATTTATTCATTTTTGCATACGACTGATTGAATTGGGTGGGGCCAAAATATACACATTCAGATGGAACAAATCAACATAGAATACATTATTTATGAAATTGATTAAGTGAAAAAGTATACAGTGTGGGCGTCCGTGATAACACCATATGAAAACTGAACTGTATATCGGCCCATCGGTTATAATAGTGGAGTGTTCAGAAACTAATATACTGTTTTTATTTTTCTGAATATGTCAAGTAACAAAGCATTTTTCTAAGAAAAACATACTACTGATAAACTGCAAGATAATGCATTCTTTTCTCGAATAACCGCAGTAGATAATTCGTATTACTTCCATGCTCTTAGGTGTAGCAGCTTACGAAGAATATGAGTGCACTGTCGGAGAAGTGGTCACTTCTCAGAAAGTATACCTTACGAGATCGTAACATTTATTGAACTGTTTACCTTGGTGTTAATCCTGGCCTTGGTTCTGTATTCCTCGAGCAGCTAGTCCTCTATAACCAGAACAGTGGCCGAATGGTGTTCTCTGATAACTTCGATAGTGCTTACAGCATTTGAACAGAGTTACTTTCCAAGTTAAGTCGTTCCTTTAGAAATCGGTTTCATATATCCTGGCTACTGCAACATTGCAGCAAATCTGACCAAAGTCAATATAGCATACCCACTTTATATGTGTCTATTAGGTAGCTAAANTCACTCACATTTGATCCTAGCGTTCGCATTCAGATTGGCTGCAAAGTCTATCTGAATGCGAACGCTGCGATCAAATGTGAGTGGTGGTCAACTTGAGAATATAGTGTAATTTGAACTGTGTTCCCTGGCTTGATTCACGTTAATGCACGTGTTCCTATTGTTTCATAATTCCCTTCCAAAACATGTTTTCGAAATATATAACAGTTAGTTGATGTGTGAACGAAAAAAAACGGTAGGAGCGATTATACGGCACCAATAACGAAGAACCTTCCTAGAGAAAGTGGGGCATTGGAAACTGACGAAAATTGGAAGCAAATAGCAACAGAAAGAAATTCATCTGTGACACTGTATTTCTTCATGAATATGTACACTTGTGACTGAACTGAATCTGTGTCGTCTGACTGAATTCAATAAATAAGCCCATTCTGACAACAAGACATGAATGTTGTTTATTCTGATTAGACGATTAATGTAAAGTTAAAATATCGTGCAGGTTTACGGCATAACAACAAGTCGATGACCAAGTGTATTTCACACATACATAAGTACCAGCGTAACGCAAGTGGAATGAGAATGCGAAATTTTTGGACTTCTTGCATAACTTCCCAACTCGGGTGATAGAGCACCTGTCATGTTTTGGAGTGTTGTTCTCGTCGATGGCATGAATCCAGCCGAAGTCCAGATTATTCGCTATTGGTTCCCCTCGAGATCATCAAGTATGCCACACTACCCCGTCAGTGAGATACCGACCACATTTACACATTCCGTTTGGCATGGCAAAAACGTCTCGGATTTGGAATCTTCGCAGAAATGACAAAAGCACAAGCGCAGCTTCTTAAAGTTGAACCGATCACTATAAAAAAACACTAGGTTTCCGCTAAGATGTTGAGATTCTTGCTGATTTCTGTTAATTTGCCTCGAAAAACAGTTCATTCACTAGGATTGTTATTGCGCTTCCCCCCTAAATATCATTCACCAGTAAGCTTGACTGAGCGATTGCGCATTATAAATTCAGTCAAACCCAGTGTGAGAACCAACAGTGCAGTGGCCAACAAGGTTTTCTCATAAAAGTGCCAACGTTGTTCTAGTCCCAGCTTTGGCAACCGTGTCCATTATTAATGAATTCTAACAAGAGCGAAAAGCTTTTCAGCAGGTGTCGGCTGAAGAGTGCATGTGAATGCAAAGGTGTGGACAAGCATGAGCAGTGGTCAACACTCGGTGCTCAAAACTTACAAGTCGAATATCATGTTGACTCCAACTAAGTGAATATTTCGCTAAGAACTCGCTGAACTGATCTCTAGCATGTTAAATAACCCGAAAGGTTGTTTTTCATGGGGACGGCTTAAAGTTTTACGAATGAGATGAATCAGCAGGGCCGGCGACCGTACAAGATGGTGGTTTGCATAGCCACTATACGTATACTTCTGTCCATTCCAACTAGCTGTGACTATGAAGGTCATTGTTAAGAATTTACACGCAAGTTTGCTAAAGGCTCGCACAGAGAGTATATGCATTCTCTGGTCAAATGTTCAATAGAAATGCAATAAAAGTTTGATTGAGAATTGTAATTTGCTACCTCCTACGATTTGTTATTATACTGACCGTTAACTTAGGACAATAGAGACCACAGTTGAAACAACTGCTCTTTTTATCATTAGCCAGCCTCAGCCAATTGAATGGTAAGTCAAACGTTTCGGATAGTTACTCAACTGTATTGATGTGAATCAGACAGAAGACAAAACTAGAATTATTCATTAGGGAGTTCCTGGCAGTCCTAGAAAAACTGTCATCGAGCTCAAAATGTTGAATAAAAACTGGAGTCCATATTCGTTTATTCTTAACCTTTTTGAATGGAGATGGTGGCAATAAGTTACTATCGGAGCTGATTGCACTCTTACGGATGGTTCATAATAATAAATTACACTGACTGCTTTGCACTGATTATTTCTGTCCTGAAGCCTATGTCTTGACCCTAAGGACAACAGATTTGTCTCTACCTCCTCCAAATTAGTCGGCTCACCGTACTCAGAGGATGCCATTTTACGTAAGACAGGTATGCTTCTTATGCGGTCTCGAACGCATTAATCACGTGATCATTCTGCAATGGGAAACGGAGAATGAGTACTTTTATAAGCAACCAGCTGCCGCCCTTTTTGCCGCTGCTCTTAACGAAGTCTGGAGCCGTCTTCCCTGTTAATCTTTTTTAACCCTCGTACGTTCACTGTGTGTGGGGGGGCAGTTCTGTGCTATAAACAGCTGCTTGGGATATTCATGTATTTAACCGATATTCCCCATGGGCGTTCGCTTCTTCATTTTTCGCCTAAACTTAAGGTCAACATTTTACTGAGCTGTCTGACGTAGACTATATATACTACCTCATTCTGCTTAACTCTACTACCGATAACATGCAATCTATATAGACACAGCGGAACGACAGAGCCCATCTGCCTAAAGTGGATTCATAACGTCAAAGAGCCAAATACTGTTTCGCAACTCGAGTGTTGAACGTCGGATAGCATGTCGACAGTTCTTCTGAGGCGGTATATTGGTGGTATATTGTCAGTTTCTGATATGGTTGACGGGACATCAGCCAGAACAGATAGAAAGTACACTGTCTTCATTAAGCTTTGTAACCTGCATATTCCGAAAGGTAGCAGACTGATAATGAATAGGACAGTGTACAACGGTTATATGCGTTCTGAGTTGGTACGTAGTTCAGAGACGTCGGTATTAAAAATATGGACAGGTTTTCACCAATTGGGCATCGTTCACTCCGATCACTAACAGGCATCTAATGAAACGAACGTTTAAGCACTGTGACTGCTCATCAACGTGTACTTTTGAAACCACAAAAATGTGTGATCACTGAGTCAGTTATCAACGGTACACAGTCTACAGTGGTCCCCTAACTTGGTTACAACCACTACCAAGTTAAGCGAAATTGTGAGGTGGTCGGGCAACCGCAAGTTCAAGAAATGTGAACACCGTGACCGTTCTGTTGAACAGTATTGGAACTTCTGTACCACGGCCGCGTGCTGCATTCATCTGAGCATGTGCTTCCAGATTACCGTCATCTCCTTCATTTTCTCATATCCTACACATTATTTTCAGTTCTTTCCTTCCAGTAAATGGTTTCTTCTCACTTGTACGGCGAACGTCTTGCGGAATCCTAGCATCGTACGTTCAGATAGAACTGTCTGTAAATAAAACTGAATGACTAAATGTCAGACTGATTTTAGTTCCTACCGCTGTTAGTGTTGGGCTAGTCAGATGACTGTTAAGCATTTCATCATTATGCCAATTAACATCTTAAGTGCATCTACACGGGATGCCTGGCATGAGAGACAAAAGTTTGTAGACCAAGCGGTCAGCTCAGAAAAATTCGAACACACGAAATAACAATTAGGCACATACGCACTTAACACGTGCTGTTGTGGTTACAAAGCAGTAACGACCAACTGCACAGCATTAGTTTTCTGAACAAAAAAACGAGGAATCTGAAAAACATGCTAGTTTCATATAACCACACAGTGAACACAAGTGCATAAACAAACACCTGGACAACCACGTGAATGTCTAGGGAAGGAAATCTAATATCCAAAATTCTATATTATGAATCCCTATCTGAGTCGGTTTCAGACTGATAATAATGTGTCGATGATCTGAATTCCAGCCACACTCCATAGAAAAGCAGAAATGGTGTGACCAACAGTTTCATACGAACATTTAGACTGATGTGAACTTCAGTCCTGCATAAATGCATAGTGTAAATTAGGAACCGGAGTTTCACTAAAGATATACTCAGAACGGAAGAAAAAAGACCATATCCTCTTTCGGAATTTTTGTGGTTATTTTTTTTTTAAATGTGCGAATATCCACAGTTAGAAGACAGGAATAAAAGTGTCAAGCTGTGGTACGGAGAAGAAGATTGTATTTCTGCTAATCCAGTTCAAGGTTGACCAGCTGGCCAACAACATGAGTCACAAACTGACATCCGCTTTGCAACGCACCTATCCAACTGGCCAACTGTGTTGTCTTTCAAGCACGAGATGGCTGGCTTTCCATAGTGGTGATACGCACAATCGATCAGTGCGCCTGTCAAGTAACGTACCAGTTAAGTTACCGTTTCAATGACGTCTGCACAGGTAGAATATATCGGTGCGTGCATTCACGCATGACAGCGCAAAATCCTATGGGATTATCAACTGCAATGTGAAAAACGATCTGCCGACAGTAATAAGCTCTTTCAAATTGAACATCGTCCACACTTGATCGCAGCCCTGGCAGTCAGATAAGTCTTACGGCTAGCCCAGCGCAAAAAGAAGCATTGGACTCGAGTTCTGTTCTTCTTAGACCTCATCATCAATAACCTTTCGAAGTGATCGGGCAAGCTGAACACTATTGACACAAGATTATGGAAATGATCACTTGGTCGTGACCATTGTGAGGTAACTGGTGTTGTGTTTAACCCGTCATCTACACAACCACGAGGACGACGGTGCGAATTGTGGTCCGGGTGAGGACATGCACTACTGAAAACCCCTAGCGGGAGCTAAAGTTGATTTTAGTCCACGTTTTCGAAGTGAGCTGGCTGGGAAAATTATATGGATGTGAAGGCCGCGATCGACTGTACGTAGTGTTCCATTTGAAACGCCGAACCTGTGGTAAATATGTTATAGGCTTGCGCAACCTTTGTCATTATCAAACCGTCACCTAGCTGACTTGATCAGGTCGCACAAGATACTGCCGGATGCTGGTATTTCGCCTTGCCATTTTAACAACAAATAATAATAACCAAGGCTAGATATATACACATATTTAACACTAATGGAATGGGGGATGAAAAAAATAAGACATCAAATGCGGCAGGGTTAACGGCACACAGCTTCCGGTCTAATGTATCGCAAGACATGTTGGTCACCGGTCATCAGATTAATTCCCGATCGATATTCATGAGTAGAAAAAGCTACGTTAATTCGCTTTTTCTACGTTTTACTGAAGTGGTCGCGACTAGCCGTCTGAATTCAGCATTGTGTTCAAAAGTGATCACATCTAAGCCCTAGACTTCTATGGACCTGCTAGGTGTGCGGTGTTTGTCCACCACCCCATTGGTTGTTTCATTTCTTCATCCCACACCCCACTTGTTTTTGTATAACCCTGGTTGACGTTAATTAATACTGAAGAGGCAGTGCAAAATGCTAATATCTACCAATGTCCGTATTCTTATTGCTGTATTCAACTTTATGAGGAGGACCAACTGTTTTAACTCCACAGCTTGTTACGTAATTACAACGCGAAGCAACTGAGAATTAGTAAAGCAGTGTTAATCGGACAATATCGGTCATTTTTTTTGCATACTAGGCGCTGACGTAGTCAGTCACCTTGCCGTAAAACTGACTGCACTATTAGCGTTTATTCCGTAACTCCTCTTGGCTACTGTCATTGATTCTAGACTGGGACAGAACTAACTACCCGCCATATTTCCAAACATTGCTGGATATATGTGTTTTTTTCCAGACCGCATTGCGCTCTTTTATTCTGATGCCTCTTGGAACTACATTTCGACTAATAGTCTTCAAAAGATTTCTAACTCGTTAATGTTAGTTGTTAGTGTTACAAACGACAATAAAAGACCACTTTTCATCAGGGAAGTTCCTTTTTGAACTTCAGTGCAGACTGTAGTGCGGTGCTTTCATCCACGACTGTCTATGTCAAGAAATGACCACATGATATACATTTCAGGCTTTTATAAGTCAAGTGTGGCAACTTATTGAGTGGATGCCGCACTGGTCGTATACGCACTTTCAATTACGCACAAGTGCAACCAAGGTGTACTTAACAATGCATTTGAATAAAAGAACAGTAGACTGATATTGTACGATTTACGACCGGACAAATTTCGCTGTATATATATATATATATATATATATATATATATATATATATATCAGCAGGAGAAAGCGAACAAGAAACGAGAGAAAGCCGACTGTCAAAGTTCACAATCAATGCCACTACCATGAAAGCGATAACCCTCCAGATCGTTGATTCTAAACATACCACATAGGTTTGAAGCTTCAAATGACAACAGCTTCAGCATAGCGCAGTGTTCGCCTGTGTCAAGTTGAGTAAACAACGTGAAATGCCTTTGTAGAATCGCACTGATGTTGCGTCATTAGAATATGACTTTCGGTGGATGAAACAGGCTCCTCGCTTCTATGCGCAGCTGTGACGTAAAGTGTTTGCGTGACCTGTTTTTGATCCACTTCGGGATATGCTCCGTGACCCTGGTTTGTCACTGGCACTCAGTCCTACCTATATAGGCTGTTCCGCAGCTACATCAATGTTCATGGATAACATTGGATTTGGCTGACTCGGCTGTCGGTTGTTTCACACATCATCGCCGCCATCATCGTCATAGACAGCAATACATCAGCGTTTCTCACTGATGCCTGTCTGGTTGCTCCACACAGGGTGCTAGAATCCGGAATTTTCCGGGCAGATTCACTAGGAAGGCTACATTGTATGTTTTGGCGATGAATTAGTTGGCACTCATCATCACCCTAATGAGAAGGCAAAGAGATAACGGCCTCTGGACACCGCATCGAATCGAATTCCTACGTCAAAGGGTTGCATGAATCTTGCAATAAACCGTTCAAGGTAACAGTTGAGCTGTAGGGTGACCTCTGACAACCCCATCTCTTCTTGAACAGTATCTTCAGTACAAATACTTCTGGCCTGGTCAAACGATGTGCTCACTAAATTTTGTCTTCAGGATGGGATTGAAAAGCCTTCAAAATGCAGGTACACTTGTATTGGACTCGTCGTTGAATCAAACTCTCTACATTTTTCCTGATGCATATATCAAGAAATGATGGACTGTTGGGATTCTCGTCTTCCATACTGAAACGCATGTTTGAGTGCAAAGAATTCATTTGGTCTATTAAACTCTGTGGTTGCAGCTAATTTTCTGCGATACGAAAGATATCATCAACGTATCGTCTGTACAGCTGCGCTGAAGAGAATTATTCTACTACCCAATGCTCAAGCTTGGCTACAAACATGTCTGCTAGAGTATGGCCGAGTGGGATAACTATAAGGATCCCCTCAATTTGCCTATGAGCTGAATCTTGGAGGACGCAGCTGATGTTCTGGGTTCAGAGCAGCATCAGTTGTTGCAAGTAGCTTTCAGTTATTCCAACTTCCAGAAGATGCTCCCCTATGTAAGAAAACGGGGGTTGAATACATTCGCCCAGAGGAACGTTTGTAAACAGCGACCGTGTATTAAACGAGCGCAAATGTCTATCCCGAATATTCGTTGTCTCAAGTAAACCAATAATTTAAAAAGTATCATTCAGACAGAAATGAGCGATTCGATTTCAAGTCGGTTGAGGGAATTCCGCGAACTATTTAGTTACTTTGTGTTGTGGTGAGCTAGACATGGACAAAATTGGTCTGAGTGGAAATCTGGGTTTGTGGTGTTTTGGAATCCCATAAAGCTGTAAAACCTGGATTCCAGTTGGCTTCGTTGATGAAGTTGCTATCAAGCAATGCTTGCAAATTTGTGTAGGTACTCTGCTCGACGCCCATCGGTTTATCTTGTCTTCCTCCCTTTCTAAACCTCAGAGTGTCATTCAGAATAGGCTGGGTTTACTGGTTTCCTCAATTTTGTTCATGAAAACTGTTCCCGATAAGTTACCCGGTTGCAACACAATCAGTTCATGGTTGCAGCTCAGCGATCTCAGTACGCTGATATGTTCTGGTATTGATATGTTCTCCGAGCTTGGCATTTAGGTTGCAAACGTTCCATCACCAGGCGAGGTGACATCATCAGTGCGTAAGTGTTTCAGAGTATTTTGCAACCTAAATGCCAAGCTCGGCGAACATATCAACACCAAAACCATCAACCCGAGCTACAAACAACACCACCAATGTTCCCAACCATCAGAAACGCTGATATGTTGATTTGTGAGAAAACACTTTTGCTGATTAGACATGGTTCTAAAGTGGTGTTCCAGATCAACAAGCCGACTCATATTCTGTCGTCTAATGTAGGTTGGTGGTTGGAGTATTGCTCAAATGCGACTGGCTGATTTGCGTCAGACACATTGCCGCCTTTTATCCGTCGTCGAAAATTTGACAATTTGCTCTCGTATCCTCTTCACACCAGTCTGTAAGAAAATTATCGATCGTACGAAGAGGACTTATATCAATCGGTTCCGGAAGTCACGTACGAAGCACGGTGAAGAACCAATTCCACCGGATTCTAGTAAGTACGTGCTGAACTCTTCTTCAATACAGTTGGATTCGTTGCAACTGGAAGCATTAGCCTTGGGTCTTGATTATAAAGTACCATCACATAAGGTTGATCGTATTTGTGTTGAAGCCCAGTTTGAGAATCTTATTGATCAGTTATCTGATCTTCGACCAACTAGTGCTGACAATCTAGGTCGGTTAAAGACTAAGTTCACCGATATAGCTTATGGTTTTATCAGGACTCCAATTAATAGTCGGTGTGCTATCACGAAGCAACACCTGCAATCATTAAGAGAGCTTAAGTCGAAAAACGTGGTTATACTTAAGCCTGATAAGGGTTCTGGGGCCGTCATTCTAGACAAGGATGTGTATGTACAGAAGATGTTATCAATATTGGATGATCAAACAAAGTTTCGACGAATAGAGAGAGTGGACAACATTGGCGAAATAGAGGACCGCATAGGACGACATCTTCAGCTGCTCTTGCAGTTGCGGATTATTGATGAAGTAACGTATAAGTCTCTTAAGCCGCGCGGATCGTCAACACCTCAACTTTACGGCCTACCAAAGACTCACAAATCTGGGATGCCACTTAGGCCAATTTTGGCAATGACAAACTCACCTTACCACAAATTAGCACGCTGGCTGGTCACTATTCTAACCCCAGTAAAACAGAAATTTCAGAAATACTCCATTAAAGATTCCTTTGAATTGATCAGTGACCTGGACAGAATCAATCTTGCCAATGAACTGATGTGCTCTATAGATGTTCAGTCACTTTTCACAAATGTCCCACTGCACGAAACGATTGACTACATTTGTGAACTCGTTGAAATGAGTCACACTTCGTTGCCACTTCCCACCGACATATTGAAGGAAACTTTGCTGCTCTGTACTGAGAATGTCAGTTTTCGTTTCCTTGAACAGTCCTACCGTCAAATAGACGGAGTAGCCATGGGAAGTCCACTAGGTCCCATCATAGCAGACTTTTTCATGCTAAAAATTGAGCAACAGCTAGCTACGGAGATAGAAAACTTGTCATATTACAAGCGTTACGTCGATGACACCTTAATTTTCAGTCGATCTAAACAGATGATAGATAACCTGGTGCAACGTCTAAATAGTTGCCATCCTAATCTGAAGGTCACTTGTGAATTTGAGGTCAGCAACTGCCTGCCATTTCTAGATATCCTAATAAGTCGTCGGGAAGATGGCTCGGTTAGAAGAACCGTGTATAGGAAACCCACATGGTCAGGTCAATACCTAAACTTTAGCAGCTTCACACCGATCCAACACAAACGAGCATTAGTAAATACTCTCTTCACACGAGCAAGGCGAATCTGTACGCCTGACAGCCTCGCGGAGGAACTAGATCTGATTACGTCTGTCCTACAATCAAATGGTTACCCCAGAAGTTTCATAGATAGGCACAGTAGACCAAAATTACCATCCGAAAAGGTGGTCACTGTAGAGAAAAAGAGAGTCTACATACAGCTACCCCTTCAGGGGGTGATTATGCCATGCAGCGAACAGCACAGCGATTAAGAAATTCAATTAAACGAACATTTAATGCATATGAACTCCGTGTAATCGCTCGGACTCAGAAACTACCATTGCCTTCAATCAAAGGAGATCAGCCTATCGGTGCCACTTCACATTGTGTTTACCAATTTGTATGTAACTGCGGAGAAAGTTATATAGGCAGAACCGAGAGATGCTTGATCTCCAGAATGAAGGAACATTTACCTAAATGGGTACAGAAGTCCGTGTTACCGGAGAATGGTAATGTTTCTGAAACGCATAAACAGCCAATTTCCTCAGTCGCTAGACACATCTTGACCACCGGTCATTCTACCGATCCATCTTGTGCATTCAAAATCCTGTTGTGCCATTCCAACCCGAGATTCTTACGGTTTGCTGAAGCAGTTGCAATTAATCGACTCAAACCAGCTCTCTGTGTTCAGAAAAAACTGTTCGTGAACCTGATCCTTCCCTGGACTTAATGTCTTGTCCTACCTCGCTTATTGATTATCCACCCCTCAAATCGATTGTTTTAAAAAAAGCCCACCCATGTTATTGTAAGTTTGGTACTGAAGAGTCAATACGAAATGCTTGCATCTACCAGTTTTCATGTTCTATCTGCTTTGTTCAAACTGCTTGAGGGAACCAATTGTTTCACGCCCATAGAATTGTTCAAAATGAGCGTGGGCCTCAGGTGAGCTAATTTTTCTAGGTCGTCTGCGAAATTTTTTACCATGAGATAAGGGATTTAGCTGAATTGCAGTCGGATGACAGGATGCAATTTTGATATCTTAGTGACCTGTAGTATGTACTCATAAAGATGCAACGAAATTTGTCCAGACATAAATCGTGCAATGGTAGCCGACTGTTTTCTTCACTGAAGGTCTTGAAGAGAACAGAATGTTGCCAGTTTTTAATAAGGTATCTTAGCTACAACGAACGAGCCTTTTGTATATTTTTTCCGATCGTTTAAATGGGCAATGTGAAATGGAATTCGCCACAACTGTGTTTACATGCCTTCTAGTTCTATTCAGAAAAATGGAAATGTCTCCGTCACCCACTGCTACGTCAGTATGAACCAATATTTTCCCATTATGGCGCTTCAACAGATGCACAACAAAATGCCGTCAATATCGATGAATACCATGTACCCAACACATGGATGAAAAAGGTTACTCAATATCGATCGAATACCAAACATAATTCACCGAGTTGCAGGACAGAGCAACAAGACCGTAGGATCTTCCCAAGCACGCTGAACACCGGAAGCACTGTTACGTGTTATGCTCAGGACTAGTTCGATTTCCCTTCAATTGTGAAGCACTTTATATAATGTTGTGTCTTGTTTCGTGAGTGGTGTTGAGATAAAGGACGTTCATGCCTCGGAAACTAATGGAAATAATGCAAAGTACAAATGGTGAATTTATTTGGCTCATTGTTTTTGAAATGGCCTTCCCGAGAGCCGTTTGAATCTTTTAAGTTAAAACTGACGGCTTTGAGTGGTGGCTCAACTTGTCACTTTTAACTACGTCTCTATCGTCATCACGGGTTTTCAAAGATTTATTTTACTGTTTGTTTTTGCAATTTCATCCAACTTTCGTGCACTTGTTCGTTACCCGCGGAGTACAGAAACATTCAGACCAGTTTATTCGAGTGCCCGGTTGGAATATACTTTTCGGGCTGCCAAAAATCAGTAGTCGATATGATGTCAATAAAGTGTGGAATGCAATCCTGAATCCAGTTTTCATCCGATCAACTTATAGGTGATAAGTTCATATTCTTGCATACGAAATGCACACTGCGACGGCCCATTTTGTTTTGCAGCAGAAAAGCCCATATTTTTTATCATACAAGAAATTGCAGTTTCAATTAAAAGTCGAAAACAAAGTGACAAAAAATCTGAGTCGTTTGGTTGGCTCACAACTTCGCTTCTGACGTGACCACAAGAACCACGGAATAACACAATGAGTTCGCCAAACATCGTGGTACTTGACCTTCAGGTAGCCTTTGGTTACAGTCTACGGATTTATGTTTTGCTATGTACGTCCAATCCATTTTTCTCAACGGTCTTGGTGACCGACAAACGTCCGATGAATGTCGGTTGTTGTTCTCGTTTGCCACCTGTTACCCTTGACGAAAATGGTCATTACAAGTAATAGTGCAATAAATTATTGTTTTTAATTGTGAAATGTTCAATTTCGTGGTAGATCAATAGAGCACTAGCACGTGCCAACCAACACCTACCACTCCGAGGAACACATATGGAACGTCATAAGTTCAAACGACGTAATCTGGTTTAAAAAGACGTACAACAACTCCACAGCAAGTTAGGAAAGTTCCGAACCTTCTAACTAGCGGTTAGGTACCAGGTGCTCGTCGTAGTAACAAATTTACTGCCATTCACACCCCTGACGGTGTCCCCCAGACAATATTCTGCTTAGATGCATGAAGTTTATAGTCCTATTGACGACTGCTTGTAACGCTGTAGTGGACATCAGCTCAAGTTAGAAGAGCAAATGTGTAAGCTCGTATGAACGTCTGAATTTTTTAATGCGCGTCTTTCACAGATACTAGAGTAAGGCCTGTCATTTTGCCTATGTAACAAAAATGGCACGTTTCCTTGGAGCTAAGTTTAAAAACTACAGCCTGTATTTTGTCAAAACGTGCTACTAGTGGTCGATTGTGTGAAATGAAGCACACTGTGAGGAACGTGCAGTTTAAACTTTAAAATGGGTAGGGTTGTAACGGTTCACGAACTCTGAGTTGTGTAACCTGTGTTAAGTTTGGATTACACTGGCAGCCTAAGAACGCGCTGGGTTTGTATGGTAGCCGTCGTCCCGCCCTCTCACGCGGCCCATCACGTGACAAGCCGTCTAGTCAAACTGATGCACTCATTCCCAACCGCACACGCGTGTCTACGCATTCACCCGTTCGAGAGCCCTCTTCCACATTCGAACGTACGCACGACGCACACGCGTGCGCGCAGTCATCTCAACACAGCCAATTAGAACGCTCCAAATGGATGTGATTCAGTGCGGTCGATACGCGGGCACGCATGATGCGGCTGGACCCGGATTTGAACAGAGAACAGAGCTGATCAGGGCTGGACATGGTCCAGACGAGCGCCACTGCATTAAGCTTGTACACCAGTCCCAACAATAAAGATCCAACCCGTTGACTTAACCTTCTCACTATCATTGAGGTATTGTTATTTGTTAGTGGGTACCCAAACTATCACGGTTAAAAGTTTCACTGCAGCAGTAAGTGAATGAGAACAAAAACACTCGCATGAAGATATTAACTGGACAACAATGGGACAAAATGATCGCCCTAGCCGACAACCGTTGCACTCATAGGGTTTTACTGAATAGCAATAATCTGGAAGGTCATTTCTAAAATCAACCTCTATCAGATAAATTCATAAACATGATACTTTTATCTCTGGCGTTGTAGATCCAATATGCCACCTCATGTCGTGTTCATGGGTTTTTGCTATACTAAATGTTCGTGCAGAGATTGGCTAACAAAAATCCTCAAGCATACATCGAATAACCCTAGCTGCTGATTGGCCAATTTCAACATGAGCAATGGTCCGTCATTCGCCAATACGGATAGGTTGGGAATCGAGTGAGACAAAAATTCATTCTCGACACTACTGGATGTGGTGGTGAATATATTTCGGTCAGTCTGTTCTCTCCCAGGGTTAGCCTATTGCAATCGAACAAAGTTGAACTTATTAGTGGAGGTAAGTAGAACGATATTTCTGTACGAGTAAAATTACCCTGGTGTTCCACCTTTGAAAAGTGGGAGTGGTTTTGTTAGAGAATCTCGAGTAATCGGAGACAAACTGAATAACTGTATTATTTGATAGTAGCCTTTGCATTCAGAGAGAGTTATTAGCTGACCTCTTTCATAAAGAATTACTCGAAACTAACTGTTAATGTACATCTCTGTCAAACCTAAGACATTTCTATCCTACCTAGCGTGAATTCGGCTGAGTGGTGATCAACACAGTTGGTGTATGAGGATAGGAGCCAGGGTTCACATCCCACCAGGTCAGTTCTAACAACAAGAAAATCCGGGTCACATACCTTGGTTCCTCAGTAGCTAGTAAAAAATCTCCGTCATAAAATAAACCTGCCTGCAGACATGTGCACTATTCAACCTATAGAATTTTAATATTTTTGTTCACAGAAGAGATTGCAAAGAACAAGGCTGACAGTTGTAAAATAAGCCAACTGTCACCTTCCTTCTGTGCATCGTACTTGTTGAGAACGATCAGTGAACAAATCTTTTTATATGAACTAACTAGATGCCATGAAGCAGAGAAACTATATACAAACAGGTGAGTATACGTTACTGGGAATCTTGTGGGTATTGCTCGGCAGTTGCATCAAAAAATCTTATTTATCTGGCAAATGAGTGCTTCCCAAACGGGACTGTGCGTGAGGGACTGAGCAGTTTATTAAAAGAAACGGCATCCGTTGTACGAACTCCACCATCACGATCGCAAGACAATTCGGGGACATTTATTGCAAGTATACGCTACACTTACAGAGTGCAGTTAGGACTAAAAACCGGTGCCTTCTAAAGCTGAACAATTACTGACTGTTGATTTGCTTCCTTTCTACTACAATCAACAGAACGGCAGGACAATTGTTTCTCCTGTGTTCCTCATCTTACGCTCCACTTCATCTTATGATATTTATGTATAACAGTACTGTGTGTACTGTGGGCTCAGAGCTTTTAAAAACATTGTATAGAAGTTAACCTGCTTTGCGATGTTAATTTTCAGTCGTTTCGTTTTTCCCAAATTATCGGTAGTAGAAACAGCCGCGTATTCACGCGCAGTGAAATGGTTCAAAGAATGATTTAAACCATTCGACTTTTACGTACCTTTTTAAAGAACGGTACATTATTACAAAGAATTTTTTGACCAAATTAATTTTATCATGTGTGAAAGCAAATCATTACCGAAGACCGTTGTTGCTATTTGAGCTTACAAGACAGTTTTTAAAAAAACGGTTTTTTGTTTATGCAAATCTCTAGAGTACAGGCGAATTTATAATGCAATTCGTGTAATTTAATTTTGCCACATAATACTGGAGCTACTAGCCACTATTCTTTGTGTAGAATTATTTGCTCGTATTCCCTTAATTTGTTTTGTACATTTTTCTACAACTCTCTGTTTAACTTGCCCAGTTGTTTCCATACGAGCTGAATTCCAATCATCAATAACGGTTTGCCGGAAACAAAATGGTTTGATTATAAACAATTGGGTTTTAACCGTATCAACAGAGTTATCTGAAAAAATAGCGCGTTGAAAATTCGTCGTAAAATTTGTTTAGAAATAATACAAAAATTTGCCTTTAAGTTTGTACAACAGTATTGAATAGAGCACAACTTGCGCGCCATGAACAGAGTTACAGGAACGGCAAACGTTGCGATTAATTTTACTACTATATAATCCAGAGAAGTGGTTTGCTGTACACCATTGTCCCCAGATCGTTGATGGTTCGATTATCTAAAGCTATTCCATCATTGGTTGCTTATACTCGTTTCACTCATCAGTGTCACAGATGGCCATGACAAGATACAGGGTCAGCTTTGATGTGATTCGCGCATCGGTCTTTAATAAGCTGCACTCATTTGCATCGAAAGGAAAACGTCAGTCGCTTAGAATTTCATGTTACCATCTATAAATTGTAACTCATTAGCCGTGTCGCTATCAACAAATAATCTATATAGTATGAGCCCTACCGTAAGTCGAAAATCGTACCTACCTATTCAAGCTTCTTAACAGGCCAAACGAGTTTCTACAGTTAACGGATGACTAACCCTACAGCAGCTATCTCTGTCACTAGACAAGGGGGAACGAGTTACATACCATTAATCATAAGTAGATAGGCAGATCGGATAATCAGGAATGACTCAACTAGATAAAAATGTGAAACCTCTGAGCATCCGGCGTGGATTCATAGCTGAGCTGGTACAGCATTTACCGTGTTTAGGCATGTTGATTCTGTCGCTGGTTCGAATCCAGCTGAATTCCAGATTTTCGTAACTGGGTCTTTTCTAAAGTGTTACATATCGTTATCTACAATGCGCCAATATCATTTGTATTTTTCGAACAGTACAAAGTTCAAATGTTTCGTCGTAATGAGACAAGCATCCAATAATTTCAGCGACATCTGATGGAAGTTTAAATGCACGAATTCAGAGTTTCAACACAACTGTCCAACGAACGTCACAAAACTCATCAGCTGGATCACTAAAGACAAAGAGGGTGGGTGTGCCAAGTGGACGTTAAATTAGTCACACAAAATTAGACCGGCCAGATAGCTTTTTTCTTAGTGGATAGTTTGTGGAACGATAACATTTACTGTGACTATTTGAAACCACATTGCAAATATGCTAAATCTCAATTCAGACTTCAAGTTAGTGTTGGCTTTTACATCTCAGTGATTGTGAGTAAGCATACAGAGCACAGCGAAGGTTTGCCAGTCTATCGAAATAATCTAAAACCGAGGAAAACGAGTGGCCCTCAAACGATCGACCATGTGATGGGTTGGGTACCACTTATAGGTACCTGAAGTATGACATCCAGTCAGTGAGGTTCCAAAATAGTCCAGACTGTATGCAGTTATGTATATGCTATCTTACCTGCTATCTTACCCAGCCTGTCTGATTTCGTTTGATGTTAACCTTGAAGAATTAGCGGGACTATGGTCTGAAAAAATTTCAGCCATTCTTTGATTCTAAACTCGTGCCACCCACTCCACAGTATGCGCATATTCGCTTTGATCACCACCCACGATTATGATTTATCGAGGCATGAGTGCCTCATGAAAGCAACCCACAAAACATCAGATAAAAGTCTACCAGAAATATTTTTTGCTGAGTGAAACCTTCAAGTATTTATCAGTAACGAGTCCATTCGTTAGCATATTGAACGAATCATATGATTTCGTTTGCAACCAGAGGTCCTAGTCCCTTAACGACTGCAACTAACAAGGAGTTTATTACGTCTTCTTCAGATGATCGGACAACTTGAGCATTACTCAAATACGAATTCCGTTGAGCATTCAGAAGCAATATATCGTCTGTGTCTAATATGAGGTCATGGTACAGAGGTTAACGCGACTGATTCCTGAGAAAGTGGGCAGGAGATCGAATTCTAGTAGCGGAAATAATATATGCTGACAACTGCTGGAAAAGCAAACCTCGAGTCTAAAGATCACTTACAAAAGGGACTGGCCGAAAGGTTCGTTTGGATGCGAAACCTACGGCATGAGGTAAAATTTCTTTCAACGAAATCCACAACTCTCTGTCAGCAAACCTGACACATAACAAAACAACTACATTTTTGGAGTATAAATCCATGTTTGTACACCTGTGGAACTCTATTTCTCGACATAATGTGCTGAAGAAGTTACCAAGCGTTCTCGCGCGGTCCCGAACTCATCTCTATATTTTTGAGAACATCTAAAACTTTCGGATTTTGACCGATACCTCGGCTTCTCCCTAGTGATTTATTCAAAGAGCTAACAACCACAACGTTACGAGCAAGTTGTAATGGTTTACGTTTCAACCACCTCCAGTGGCCTTCTCCAGGAGAAAACGTAATGTATGACAAATTGCTCGTAACGTTGTGTTATTCTCAATCTGTTTATCAATAACATGTTAAACACGACAACCAAACTGTTCGACTTCATTCGAACTGGCAACCACATTGAACATTGGTTATACAATGATAGCTTTATGAAAATACGGTCTAGACAAACGTTAGCTGTCGAGGCAACAAGACGTGACATTAGATTACTTTTGACCTTGTTCCGAAAGTAATCACCCTGGGCTACTTCGGTAAGTCAGCAGCTACAGGCGGTAGGGTGCACAGCGTAATTAGTGATTTGTTGTGGCTTGAACAACAAAGGAATTAAAGAGGTATTGTGGTTTCAAGGACTTCTGTCCTCGATAAATCTTATTGGACAGGAAAATTAAAGCGTCGTAAATGTTTTATAAGCGGGTCTGTTTGAGCCAGATGTGTTGCTCCGAGTGATAACAGATTTTCAGGGTGAAAATAAGAACTGCCGAAGGGAATCTTAAAACTATGAGACCAACTCTAGTAGATGTACATTACACTGAAGGCATGTAAGCTGTGATCTACGGATGCTCGGGAAGTATCCAAAGCTGATGCTTGGACAAACAACATTTGGATGATGTGTGTTGTTTGCATTTTCGGTGCTTTAGCTATCAGCTAAGGAAATGGAGCTTTCTCACATATGTGCCATTAAACAGTAGCGTAAGTTTCAAGGTCAGCTGGTAGGAGAAGTCTATCGGCAGAGGAGTACGGGGACAGAAACTGTGCGAACAACGTCAGGCATGCCCACCGTAGATCAATATAGATTAATCTAACATATTAAAACGTCTTCTGTTTCTAATGCTGTTGAAAAGCAAAACCGACTACTACACGATGTGCTTACATATGCTTCGCGTTACCGTTCGAGCAGTGTAGACCTTTGAAGAGGTATAAATTAGTTAGGTGAAGTGACTGCCATTGGATATAGCTTGTCGTGGATAAGCAAAGTAACCTCAAACGTAGCCATTTGCTAGAAGGATATTGTGAAATTTTGCGGTTTATCATATACAAACGAACGGTGTCATTTAAGGGAACCTAATGCAATTGTCATAGGGATCGCCTGAGACAGTAAAATGACGGTGTTTGCTATGATTTAGCTCATAGTGCAACGATCGCGAGTTCAAACCACAGTTCTTTCCATTGCCCCTACTGATTGACTCGGAAGGAAATATTAATGACCAAGTAAAATGTTACAAATATTAGCTGGTGTGATAGTTACCAAAATATCTCCTGTCGTTAACAAGCCGTCGAAGATTATTTAAAGGCCAGATAGCACATGTCTCTCTCTCTCATGGTAGAAAGATAAACATGTCATCATATTACATCATTTGACAACACCAAGTATCACAGAACGGATGAACATGTTGATTCAGATTATTGTGTATCGAATTACCTCGACCACGATGGGTCACTAATAACAGCCAGTTAAATTTTACATCACTGACAGGACAATTAGCTCAAATTATCCAGCTGGTTGACCTTAATGATGACAACTAAATGGCAAGGGTCAAATGAAAAAGAAGACAGGAAACCCATGGTAAATGGAGGTAAATGAGGTTCACAATTTCTGACTTAGTGTTTCGGAATAAGTAGGGAATTAAACCGGGACAATCCGAAAAGAAGACGGTAAAACTGAACTCAAGAAACATAATGTTAGAAAAAAAATCTATATAAAGTCATTGTTGCGGGCGATAGAAACCCAATTTTAATGATTAAAGTAGTATTTGTGATTTACTGAAATGTCTTAACTTAGAGGAAGAATATTTCACCAGCTTCAACTACTCAGTGAAATGGCTTCCTGAACACAGTGTAGTCACGCACAAAACGCAGCACCTGAGAAATCAGTCAAGTGGCACTGGTTCAGCCAGTCAGGTTTTTTTCTTGAAGTTGTCGAAGATGACGGGTCTACTTCGTGTGTCAGTTACATCAGACAAAATTTTGTCCTTGTTCAGTAATCCAGTGCTTTTTAGACATTTCGCTACAACCTACTCGCTGTGTTCATCGGTGGGAGCGTCTTCTTGGTTACCGTCATGTTTGGGTAATTTGGAGAACTCCTAAGTAACAGACACATGCTCACAGTCGACAGCTGCAATCTCAGGAAAGACTGACATACTGTCTTAAACGGTTGGTTCTTAAATGACACAAATCATCACCGTCTTCCACTCATTATCAAGTGTAAAGCCTCAATGGGCAGGTGAAATGCAACAAAACTTCAGCACCCATGTGTTTGTCTTGTTCTCTCTCTAGCCTTAACTTAAAACCAAAAGCTAAGTAAGCTAAGTCAGAAGGCTATTTGTGTAAGACGTCAATGTGGTATCCACATTTGTGGCATACAGCACAGCGGTGTATTGCAAACATGAGGATGAAACTGAAAATTTAGGCTCGAACATATTTACCAATCTGTCAGCTCGCAAAAGCCCAGTAGATAGAGGTCCAAAGCAGATCGTTTTTACTCACTGACGGCTGACTTACAGCGCGAAGGGCGAAATCCAGAATGACTTCGTGATCGTGGGACTGTAAGGATGTCAAGCTATTGAATAAAGGAGTGTCCGGTCAAGACTGTTAATTGCGTGCGGAATTCTGGGGGAGACTGTTTCACCGGCTGATCACACACAGCACTGTGTCACCAGCTGGATAAAGCACATTTAATTTTGGAATATTGTGTGTATGACGGAACTGAAGTGTGGTGAGTAACGAGTAATTCCGTAGATAAACATCCAAACCATGAGTAAACGA
The DNA here is from genome assembly GCA_008508345.1 of Paragonimus westermani. NCBI lineage: Eukaryota > Metazoa > Platyhelminthes > Trematoda > Plagiorchiida > Troglotrematidae > Paragonimus > Paragonimus westermani. The sequence goes on from QNGE01001880.1 coordinate 45,284, forward strand.
ACTAACTTTCTCTGATATACAGTTTTTGTGGCGTTCATACGAGTTCTTTCTCAGTAGATGCAAAATGTTTGTAAATTATTATACAACAATATTCATTGTTGAGATAAATCTGTTATTTTAAATTATAAACATCAATAATTTTAACCTATTGCTGGCACTAAAAATTGAAGTATCCATACTGTCAAGATAACTCAGCGACAAACTGTAGCTACAAGAGGACATGCGGAAGTGAACCATCCACAATTAGCGTGCATTCAGCAAAACCCAACGATAGTAATTCGTATGCATTTGTTAGAAGGTTTCCTTGATGCTGCGGAGAGTTCATCATTCAGCACGACATCCAAATGAACACAATGGAAACGGCCCAAGTCGACTGGAGTTTCAGTTTTGACCCAGTTCATACAAAAGCTGTGATTTCAGAATATGTTTGGAATGTACTTATTTCCTTCTTTTTTAATTTCGATAATGAGGCTCAATTCATCATTCATTTGTGTGCGTTTGCTAGTATAAAGCTTACAGTCGACTACACCATAGTGCACAGATCTTTTCTGGAAAGTGTTACATAAACTCGTTATTTAGTGAAAATGAAAAATGCGATGTGCCTGCCTGGCAATGAGGTTCAAGTCTCATATCGATACAAATAGTTTTTTCTGCTGGACTACTCACACATATCTTCAATCATCTGATGTGTAGTTTGCTAGGTTTTGAATTAGTTAGAGTAAACAACTGGGAGATATGAACAGAGGTCAACATTTGGCTAATGGGCTGCTGGATCAGGCTCGCAAGAATGACAAAATGTCCATTTTACCAGCAAAATCATTGCTCAAGATAATTGAAAAGTGCATAACGTTACCTGTGATCATATCGTCAACCGGAAGGTCTTTGTAGTAAACTATCTCTCGTAAGGCCTGTTTCTTGTAGGTCACCGACAAACTGAGAATAGCAGAAAAAGCAAGTCGGTGATAACGCTTTCGAGCACTTTATCACCCGCTCAATACACTCTCCAAACTTGGAACATATATGTTAACAAAATTATGAAGTGGACATCCGAAAAACAAAACAGGAGTATTACTCAATGCTTTACAAACAAAATTAGAAAAAGTTCGTAGGTCTGTATCACTTTGAAATGAAACGGTTACGAGGAAATGGTTATTGCGATGCATTCGTTGGAGCGATCATCACCGCTTCTGGTGACCAAGGCAAAAAAATTCTGGTTCCATCAATCTGGCCTTCATTTGGTACTGAACGGCAAACGTAGCCAATCGTAGGATCCGTAAAACAATGCACGAAGCCTAGCCTCCCTAACAATGCGAACCTGGTTCGTGAGTGCTTGCGTACCTTCTCTTAGTCGGGGAATGATAGGCTTGTCCAAATCGTTTGCCGCACACTGACATCCAGCTTACCTTGAGGGAGCAGTCAGACGGCCGGTAAACAGACCTGGCATCGGACACACTTCAGACAGCATGAGACAGTAAATCGTTCAAATGAATCAGCGGAGCATCTAGAAAGTACCGAAAATACACGACGTTTCGATTGCATCACCCAGTCCTACTTGAGCCAATGGACTTCTCTGATCGACTTTCTTATTCACCAAGTCTCATGTTATTCCCATAACCAGTCTTGCCAAAATGTCTAAACCGCATTGGTTGGGCTTGAACTGATTTCGTACTCCTGTTAACTGACAGTTATGGTTTAGCCTCTAGATATGTGTCGACTTAGTGGTAGATTTCACGAAGAAGCCAACTACGTCAATTTGTTTGTTTTTGTGTGTCTATTTGAGTGGCTGGAAGTTAATTAGTTGGTGAGCTTCATAACATGAAGAGTAATGATTTTGTTCGTAGATTAATGAGGTGTTATTTGTGTTAGGTGTGAACATTCCTGGCGATGTCGAAGAAGTGCAGCTGGTCTAGTGATCAGTTTTTAGTGTCAATATAAGAGAGGATTAATACTTACAATCATGTCTACAAAACAAGGCGCCGTTTAGTAACTAGTTCCTCGGTTAGTAGCGTAAAAGTTGTCAGTTCTTATCTTAATGAGCTTAAGAAGGAATGAAACAGGTCGTAAAGTCTACGGATAGCTGAGAGATTGCAGTTTTCTCTTCTGACTTTCTCACGGCCAATTGGCTTGTAAATAGCCCGACGCACTTAGTGGTAATATGGGAAGGCACATACTGTACTGAAATAAATTCACTGAACCTGACCATTATAGGGAAGACGTGAAAATTCCGTGTGTATGTCACCAGTAACCAGAGGTCAATAAACAGTGGTATATTAATCAGTGATGCAAATATACCTTGAAATCCACTGGTGTGCTGACTGATTTTTGAACATAGAATTTAACATCTACGGCCAAATTCTTGCCTTCTTTACAGATAAGCAATGGAGGGATTAGATGGTCGTAGATTTTGTAGCGCCATATGTTCTACTGTCAGCATTTTTCAAACTGAAGCACTAAACCGGAGTTTCACTCTTGTTAGAGCCTATAAGTGTCGAGTTTCGAGCACTGGCCGCGCTTTCGTGAGAAAACCATGTTGGTCACTGAACAGATGACCACACTATTTACACGAATGTGGCTGAACTCTCACACAATTTTTTATTGATCAGGGCAGCAACGAACTATCAGCAAGAATAATCATCTTATTTATTAACGCATGATAAGAGATTCGTTTGTCTTCATCTGGTCATGATATTGTAGTTTATCAATTGTTTGGATGGGAATCATCAAGGACGTGGTGCTGGGGGATTCTAAGCGCACTATGTCAAACCATACAGATAAGCGAGCAGTCACATTACTGATCAAACCACTGAAATTAAAGGAAGTAGAATTGTTAAAGACATCTGAAGCACTGAACGCATTCAGTTACACATAAGTTAAGACCTGATCGATTACTTTAGCCTTATATGGCTTACCTAACGTCACTTTAGTTCATTTGTAAGTTACACACTGTATGATCACACTGGTCTGCCCCACAAAATGTCAACTGTATGATTGGAGATGGTCAGGTGTGGTGACTCTAACCTTGTTTAGATCCAAATCTGCATGCTCCTACAATCTGCAAGCCATCAGAGCTGTGGGACTAAGTGTGAGCCTGTGAAGTGTCTAACTTCCTGATATTTTTGCAGACTGAAGGAAATTAAAGAAGCTTACGTATCTGCTATGTACCTATCAACCTAGTTATTTAACGTTGTTGGACCAAATGGCCCAACTCGTCCCGAAGTGACTCACTTAGTACACAAATATATTTGGCCGTTACCAACTGAGATTTGTTGACCAACGTGGTTCAGGGATGTCACTTTTCTTAAAGGTTGAACGGCAACTTAATGATACGTGTAAAAATGTAACCTCGCGTTCAGCAACCCTGCTCCGTTTTGCAGAATCACCTATTAAGTCTGATGATATTTAGACAAAACCGATCAACACTTATCAACCATAGGCTGATAAATATGGTTGCAGACAGATGGGGATCAGAAGGCGGCTGGTTAAAAACACAAAATGTATGACAATTGCAGCCTGCTACCAAGGTGAACTGCATTTATTTTTTTAAGAACAACTAATTTCAGAGACCGCACGTATAAATTTTGTCCAGTCGGTCGCCTAATTTATATGAGCTTTGGACTGATTGAATCACAACTCGGTAACAAAATCGCATACAAGTTTGCCAGCAACCAGGTTACTGTTAGAATATTAGTTTCGTGACACAGACATTTTAAGTTAATTCTTTACAGCAGGCTAAACCATATTTTCTAGACGTAAACTGCCTACGATCAGGAGGAAATCCGGACGGAAGCTGATGGTTAGTCTCGCGTGTAAACATTACTCTTGCGTGAACAGACGCAATCCATCTCAGATGAATCTGAAACGATGTTGCCAGGGTGTGATCTAGTGGCTAAAAGCTTAACTTGTGTATGATCGTCCACAAAGGCTTTCAGCAACATGTAACAGATTGGATCACAATGCCACCGTACTATTTGACAAATTGCCAAAAGCGAATAAGTGGACATGCTCAACAGTTTCGATCGTTAGACCGGTTCCTGGAAAGAAACTACAAAACATTCCAAAGATAAATTATACTCATATGTTATTGCGTTTATATCCAACGGAGCTTCTTCGAACATACAAGGGGTTCGTAACAGCGAAAGTAAGCTAGGCTCCAAAAGTGGTGATACACACATTACTCAAACAAACTGCAATAACAGACAACTGGCTATCCGTACAACTGTCAAACTGACACGGTAAAACAAAAACACATGGTTTACGATCCAAACAGTTGTCAGAAACAGGGGAGGCGAAATATGTAGGGGTAATTAACTGGGATGACTAACGGATTTTCATATACTTGAACTGAAACGGCTTATTGCATACTGATTCCGGTCGCGCCTAAGTTATTGAGGTATATCACGGAAAGCTGGTTCGAGAGAAAGTTTCCGAAGAAATTAAGGTCATAAAGAATCATTACATTCCTAATCCTGGAAATGTTGCAAAACCTTCAAATCAGCTCTGTATATTTAAATCGCGTTCGTCCTGTAACAAACCAAAACCTATCTAGCGGTGGCTACCAATCCTAATTTTACTAACGTATAGGTCAGATAATCGTTGTTACCTTCGAAATCTCGTTGATAAGCGAAATTATTGATTAGTATTGAAAATAAATATTGTGGGGCGTTTAGAAAGGCGAGTTCTGTAAAGTGCTTAAACATTAATGGCACTGAGCTGAAGCCGGAGGTCGGAAACGAGTAGGATCCGTGCACATACTGGTTAACCTTCCGGATTCAGATTCGTATGTCGCGTTATTCGCTCATTAAATTCGATTTTATCGTCTAAGGTTAAACGGTACAGCGGCAAAATTTCACAATTAAGGTGGACCAATTGATAAACTCATTGATTCTCAACCAATAATACTGGTTTCTATTCAACCTAAGTATACTGCCATAAAAAATAAAAATCAACCGGATGTAATGTTTTTATGGTTAGCAGGGATGGGTTCGTCACGGTTACAATGAACAAATCGACTACCATAACCTTTGTATGGTACTTTGTGCAACCTCATCACAGCAATTACCACAAAACTCTCCGTCACATGCTTTCAGCTATCCGAATGGCAAAACCAACCGATTTTGTGTTTCAGTAAATTCTCAGCTTTTTTGATAGTTTGCGAAGTTCGATATCAATGCAGGTTGACCGATTGTGGGTCTCTAACTAGTTCCAGATATGCTTAACTGAGTTCAAATCTATGATGAACACGTCCACCAAGTGGAAGTTTTTAGTTCCGAGATGATGTTTGAAGGTATCCACTGTTCTGATCAGTTGTAGGTAGTCAAGTTGTCGACAGTGTCTTACAAAATTATCAGCTAATAAACCTCAGCTTGCACGGCACCGACCCGCTCGTAAATGGACAATTTTTTTTATCGAAAGTAGCACCCAACTACCTTCTCTGTTGTGTATCTTCCTCAAACGAATCGTATTTGTCAAACCTTCGGAAGAATTTTAATGCAAATTTAGGTTTGAATTGGCGACAAGTCGTTTTCCAACCAGCCGCCTTCTACTTGCCCGTAACATATGGAACCAGTGTGCGCCTCTGGTCAATCAAAGTTTCCCTACTGATATCGACTTGGATGGACGAAAGTTGGCTTCACCTTTCACATCAAATAAGACTGGATTGATACATTTGAAAGTTGTCACTTTCCCTTATGTGTGTTGCGAACTTATTGCCAGTGGTTTCTTGAGGCTTCATACTGGATCTTCCTTTTTGGTACGAGTTCAGCCGCTTGACCCCGAACCTAGAAAAGAGAACAGACTCTGGATTTCGATTACAACACTCCTGAGGAAGTCCACCCGAGGTGGCTGAAACGTACAGTATTACAGCTTGCTCGAAACGTTGTGTTATTCCCAATCTGTTTATCAAGAACAGACTCTAAATTTCTAGTGCTAAACAATTACCACACATGGCCGGCAAGACGCATAGCAAATCAAACAAGACGATCACATGTGACTGCCAGAGCTTTAGAACGAATTACGTTATAGGAATCATCAGGAAGTAAACGTGAGAAAACAGTTCAGATAACACACGGCTGAAGTCTGATTAACTAAATGAGTTAACACGAATCAATCCACCCGAAGCCGGATCGATCAATCAATATGACGTGATTCGCTCTGGCTGCTTCGTTAGGAGTTACACCTACTAACACTTTAAGGGCAGCTTAACTAATCCGCAAAACACTCTTTCTTTCAGCTTCAAAAGTTATCATACTAAGAAGAATCGGGTGTACCACATGAGTCCTTCTCGAACTCAAGTGTATGAGCAAGATTTTGTCGTTTTGCGTACCAAATGCCAAACTTACCACTTATCCATTCCACAGCCATACGGTAACAGCTAGGAAAGATGTAAGGCTGCATCGATCTGTTGTAACCCTATCACAGAGAGGCAGGATATTACAGAAGTGGTGTCTTTCTCATATTAAAGTCAAAGTAGTAATCGGACAGGAAAAAATACCTTGGTGTCAGATGCGTCTTTCAGTGTCTTGTGATTTTTCACCAACCAACCTCGCCAAATTGTGACACTTTTCTCACTGGTGCTCAAGAAGAGATTTGATCAGTTTCAGTTCGCCAGATCCTAAAGTGAGGCCAGGGACGCAGATGCCAACAAGGTCGACCCATGAAGGACATCCACAGTTGTCAGCCCGGCCGCGGCAAAGATATGTACTAGTGACAAGCGGTAACAAGAGGGAAACTCCAGTATAATGTTTTTTGGTCATTCTGTTTGAACCTGAAGGTTGCCTTCAAATGTGAGTGACGTTCAATTTGAAGTTAGCTACAAAACCATTAAGACGATCATGATCATTTCACGTGCAGTCACTTTCGTAAATGGCTGTGATAATCACCTCTACTCTTCTCAAATTCAAGTGTATAAGTTAATTAATGACCAGTTGTGTTCCAATCATTAACGGGGTACGTATAGCGAACAGCGCCAGCTGACTAAGATGGGGTCTGTAAGGTGATCCGGTTAACGTTGACGCCGAATTGTCCCTAACCTTGCGTAACACTTGCTTATCTGTGCACAATGCGGCCATTCGTGTCGTGCTTCAAGTACAAAAGACGGCTTTACGACACACCTTTACGTGTCTGATGTTCGGACTCTAGCTTATTGGTTCCGATCTTTATACTTATCTGTTGAAGAAGACAAACTGACGACTGAGGTCGTGGATGTGGGGTCAAGATGGACTGCTTCACGAATCAGCTTATGAAATCGACAGATAACCCTAAGGTGGTAGCTGACAGTTCGGATCAACCGTTACCAGAGCAAAGCCTGTCGAAGAGCGTTGAAAAGACATACCGAGCTGTTAATCTGTGAATTCCACACACAGCCTATTGTAATTAAGCGCGTCAACAACAGCCGACCTAATCACCTCGAATCATTTATTCTGCATCAGGTGACGTTCACTTGTGATAAAAGGTTCCATCAACCACACACAGTCGAACACTGTTTAAAGCCCCCCACCAAGATCCCTAACAAGTCTTCTATATGGAATCACTTGACAGAGAACAATCATATCCCTGTCAGTAAGTGAATGCTTTCGAGTAATTCGAAGTGCTGTCGACATATATGAGAAAGGCGGAAAGATATAATTGTTTACAGCGGGGTAATCAACATCCATTCTTTCATAGTGCAACTGTGAAATCGGCGATCCGTGATCAAACCACACTCTGGTTGACAAAATCAACCAAAACTATTAACACAGGAAAATGAATAACCTCTCAACGCGCGGCTTTATTGATCACTTCCTTTATTCCATCATTGTTCCCCACACATTTAACTGGGCTGGAAAACTCGCTACACTGAGCTAATGGAGGATCGTCTGTGATTGGCTATTAAACATCAACTAATCATCGGCGCAGACCCCACTAATGAGCAGGACAAACTCGGCCTAACATACCCCTAGGTATAGCAGACTAACTGCTCAGCGTGCTTCCAGTTCTACGATAACCGTTGGTTTAATATTTTAACAAAGCAAAGGTTATCTGTCATTTAATTGTTGCATTATTGATAAGTGGTTTGGTAGTTTTGTTAAATCAAAACAGACCAACGTATCGACAACCTGAACTCCGGACGAATTCGGATCAGCAACAAAACAGCATGTTTACCAAAGGTGTTGGTGGATTTCAGCGTATGTTGTATGAGAAACGCTGGTGGGTAGTCATTCTCCTAAAACACTTCACAGATTCCACGTTTGACTATAAAGTGCGTGTGACTGGGTCGAAATATACGATTTATCTGCGTGATTTCATATTGCAATTGGTAGAGCGCTTACTGCGTTAGGGCACACTGTTAATGTCGCTAGCTGGAATCCAGTCGGAACGTCAATTTCTCACAACCAAATAGCTCCTAAACTGCACTACGGTTTCATGGTAGGTTATCACAGCGTTCTAGTTAACATAACGACTGGAGGTGCCCCAGTCACCGAAACACTGACCTCTTGAGCCCGTCGTTAACCAAAAACACGTGTAACCGTTTTATTGAGAGGGTGGGCAATAGCCCTGGTAACGCGTGTGTGAACAGTGAATACTCTGTTTACTAACTTACCTCTGCGTGCCAAACATATAAATGATGAAAAGGTTTTTACAGCTCACACCTTATGACTTATTTGCTATCATCGTAAATTACAACTAACATTGCCACACAAGTTTTACTAAGGGAGCTAGGTGCGGTTAATCTATTTGTCAGAGAAGGCAGCCAATTTCATATTTCAATTTGAACAGTCTGACCAACCTTATGTGTTGTTTTAAATTATTCTCTTTCAAGACCTAATGACTCATATTTGGGAACAAATGAAGAGTCACACAAAAAAACATTAAAGATCATCACAGCCCGGTAACATACCCGGCCGGTACTGTAAATACGAAAATCATTTAGATCGCTCCACCAACATGTGAGGAACATATGACAGCTTGAACAACTTGGCAAACGAACGCCTTATTTAGCCACCGGTTCCGTATTCTGTTGACTCCGAACACTCTATCACGACTTCCTATTGCCAAATGATCTCGGGTTCAGCTAAACCCGGATCAGCTGTCAAGTGTAAATAGTTAGAAACAAATTACCCATTTAATTGGCTCACTTGCGATCAAGGGAACATCGTAGAATGTGACTGAGAGCTCAGTGATATTACTGTTCTATGCTGATCCAGGGAACACAGGTAATCAGTCGCTTGATCAGTGTTTGCTGTAGTTGGGCTAAGCATGGTATCTAATCGCAGTAGATAGTTCAGTCCGATGTTCCAACTGTGGCTGATTGCCATTTGTTTTCTTTCTAGACTGTTTTATCTTCTCGGAGGATCTTTTAATCCTACGCGTATAGCGGCCATTTTTAGGGGTTGTCAGGCCGAAGTGCTAATATGAATTCGAAAAAACTACAATCACTAAAGTCACCAATAACTCATAAATAATTGGGTTGAGTGAGGTTTAGTACTGCACTTAAATAGTAGATAGTATACTTTGGTATGTCTTTTGACGGTTAACAAACCTGTCGAAGTTTACATGGGCAGAATCAATTATTGAATAAGAGAGGTAAAACGTCACTCGTATCTCGTTGTTCCACAGTATCATCAAACTGATCAAATTGAGTCGTTCAGGTTCGGATTTTGCCCAATTAGTCACTTATTCTATCAGTTATTTTGAAAGCAAATAACGCTCAAAACACATATGAACTATGCACTGGCGACCTATATTCCAATAATTATGTAGCTTGGAGCTTAAATTTACTGCTCTCGTCTCACAATCGTTGAGGATGGGGGCTTAGCGTAATAACAACTTTCACTCCTTCTGAGTATGGCTCATCTTTCCCTGCATAAACAGAAAGATATTGTTTATCTCCGCTGAAGTTACGAGTGAATTTCACGGGTAAGACGACCTTAACGGTCGACTGTGCCTAACAGGCCATTTCTGCTAAAAACCCAAAGACTTTTATATTGTACCATGAACCGTAATTTTAAATTTAGAAAAGTTAAATGGTTGAAGAATATTCGAGCGTATCCATCAGTATCAGGTTCAGTTGATAAACTGTAACCACATGATAACTTTTGGGGCGACAAAATGAATCCAAGAAGCCTTTTCGGTGTAAATGAACAAAGCTACTTGTGAACTGTCCTCAGACAAACAAGCATGCCTTATATTATGTGGCGACACATGTTATGTAGAGGATTTTCGTACCCAGTTAATTAATGCACGGTTTGATGAGTTTCATATGCGAAGTTTTCCACCCATGCAATGTAGAATACCAATTCTACCTTTGTTTTCTACTAACGTCAAAACAGTGTTACATAATTTTACGGAACAGAGATTATGGCTTCATTGTGGGTGGTCTGTTTTATTCAACGATGGGTGTAAACTTCTTTGTATAACAATGAGTCCAGACTCAGGATTTCTATCGACTCAGAGTAGCAAGACAGATTTTTCCTTTGACAACTTTGAACGAAGGAGTTAGAAAATGTTTTTGCACAGTAGATCACTCAAGCACATTTCGTTGCATCTCATCAGGTACTTACTACAGACTTCCATTCAAAAGGTGTGCATTAACAGAAATCGTTTGCATGTGATCATAAATTTTACATCCAGTGTCTGTAATCATACGAAATCATGTCCAAACAAGTTTGTTCCGCACAATCGACCATGAAACAAATAGTTTGAAAAAAACTTATTAACATCATCACTGCGGGGCTGTCTGAAATCTGTTTTTGTGTTGAAGTTCTCGAATGTGCTCACATACTCTTATAGTCCTTAATATCACGAAGCTGTACTGTGCAAACTAAAGTGTAACTCAGAAACATTTGTTTCTGAAATGTTGCCTTATTCTATGACACTGTCAGTACGCTTTGCAATGTATATGATGGCGTCCCTGAGTTTTGTAAGTATTTCCACCTGTTCCAAAATTTATTTCAGACATGGCGGCAGTAGGTCCATCAAGTAACTGATGCAGCCAGTGCCCATTAAACTGATCAGGAAACAATCAAACTCGTCAATTAATCTGTGCAAGTAATCGTAGTAACCCTCTTGGCGTTCCATAACTGGGGAAATTATTTCTGAATCACTTGATTTAAACTGTTGGGTGGTATTACAAAAAGCCCGTTTCTTCAAGTCTGATGGAAAAATATCGATATCATGTTAATCAGATGAACATGACTATCTTTTGCAGTGAATGTTACAGTGTAGTTAAATTTTCTGTTCGTAGTGTCTTTAATTGTAAATCCTTTGGTGGACTTTTTGCCATTAATGACGAATCAGTATGTAAAGTTTTGTCAGCTGACCGCTTCCTTGCTTTAAATCTGCTTCTTCTGTGAGAACAAACGTCACAGAAAATTTTTAGCATAGCATGGTCTCATCAAAACCTGCTATCGAACGATCGTTTTGCTCTGGTTTGCTGTTGTTCTTTGATGTGTTTGTGCGCGTTACTGCATTATTTAGAAATATCGGAATTTTTATAAAGAAGCTGTAACTAACACTGGCCAATCTGTCTAGGTGAATGCTAAATCTATTACTAATGTGAATACCTTCGCACCTTATACCGAGACAGGGCTGCTCACTATAAGCCACTAATTTCTCGGCAAATTTTCCTCATATTTCTAAGTCAGCTCAGCGTTTTTATTTATTGTCATCTTCTTCGGTTACCCATGTGAATGCACAACAGCAGTTAGCAAGTTGTAAAAGTCAGGTTCATCATGCATTTAAACAACGTTCTAGCCAGATTCAGTAAGAAAGAAGGAAAGAAAATTCATAAACTTCATTCGTTATATCAGTTACTTTGCTTCGTAGAAATTTCACTAGTTTAACACTGTAACAGTAGGTCCCCTTGTCTTGAATGTTAAAATTAACAAAAAAATTGACGGTACTTTGATTACTTTGATGGAAACTTTGGTGTAACATAGCTCAACATGGTGCCCATATTCAATTGTTTATGTCTCACTTCCTCAGGTTTTTTGTTCAAAGGGCACAATTCCTTGTAATCTTTACTCATTAAAATGATGGAAATACACTATATGTCAGCATGGCATCGTACCTCACTCACGGATTCACAATGGGCAATAGCGTGGGAAATAGATTCTTAACGTACTGCCCTACTCAAATAAATGATGCAATTGTTTGGGTCCACCTTCTTTTGTGAAAAACCCTTTGTTGCGTAAATTGGGCCTGAATGGGGTTAAACAACTCAATTTTAGTACAGATATAACTTTCTTTTTCTACAGATATAACAGTCGAATAGTCTTTGCCACAGGTCTACATTCACGATACGTTTTTGATTGGTCCTTTGTTGCAAATTTCCATGATATTTGCTCAAATGATTCCGTCGTTTAAATCTGACGCACATCCAAACAAACTGCTTTGCTTGCAACTCTCTTACAAACAGTTTCGAATTAGCATTGTTCTTCTAGGTTGATGTTAATCAATCCCAGGTGAACTTCGAATAGCTTCTGTCCGGGGTTCATTTAGTTACAGGCTTCTCAGTGAGGTGGTCGATCCTGTCCAACCCAATTACACGCATACATCAGGCATTTCTAATCGGACAGAATGAAAAACATTACTGATTCGTTCTTTTCTTTGTACTGCCAAATTTACTTGATCAATTTGCGTTAGTGGAAAACCACGTCTTATTAACAGATTTCGTTTGCAGTGTGAATAGCTACTTTCGACCAACTCAGTGCCCGCCACAAAGTTTTATATTGCTGATTTTCGTGATACCAACTAATTATGATATCAACAACATGATTGAGCGAATAAGTGACTGAAAAATTTAGATTACTTACCTTCATTGCACACTGATATTTGTCACCAATCACACGGTTACTGGTTCAAGTTCAAAACGATTCTACACTAAACCGTCTTCTGCTTGAATTAAAAACGGGATCAAGTTATTGTCTTTTTAGTGCACTCCAAACCTCCGATTCTGATCATGTTTGGATTCCGCAAACTCAAATGATCTGAACGAGATTGAAATTGATAACCTACTTACATTTTGTGGGTGATAAACTTGCTCACACCAGACCACTGGTTCTCTCAACTTTATTTACGATGGCACAATTTATAACTTTTGCAATACTGGTGAAGTTCCCATCAGCTGACTGAACACTATCGATCCGTAAGTCAGTTTCCACTTGAAGATACATGTTCTGTCCTACAAACTCAAAACAATGCCTTACGCATCGATTGTTAGGTGTGTTCGGACACATAGACAGTGACAAAGATTCAGACCTCTGACCTTTGTGTTGTGTGCAAATCTCACTTTATTGTTTCCATTTGTAAGTGGACACGGTTTTGTTTGAATGAGCACATTCTTGCCCTGATCTCCCTCCGGATTTTCACGAACAGCAACTTAGAATTAAAATGCGTGACTAATGCTCAAGTAGGTTCGTGGGACTAACGGCGGTTGGGGCAGCCAAAAGCACCTCGTGAAACTTCCTGAGGCAACAAACATCCTGAAAGAATAATCGAACAACGGATAATGCTTACGACCACTAGGGGATATTCACCGCGGACAAGCACGTTTTGCTGGATCGGTGTGCGGTTTTAAATGGAGGCAATTTTGTGTGAGGATGTAGGACTTGTGTTAGAACTAAAATGAAAGGTTAGATGGCTAATTAAAAGTTTATTTGTTTGCAGCTAACGAGTTCATTTGTGGTTAAGCAGCTGGTTCAAAGAGTGCCAGGATTTCTAAAGTGCCCAAACCAAAAACCTGAATGACAGAAATCGATCTCACATCTAACTGCTAGCAGACTTGGGTAGGAGCTGTCGGAAGATAACACTACTGTCCATCATTTCTTAAGTCATACATCATTTTGTATATTATGAAAAGTAGTATTCTCTTTGTGAACTATTGGGATGAAATAATGGTAATAAAACCAGAAAGTTGTCGGCTTAGTTTTAGGATGCTCTGTTGAACATTGTTGATATATATATATATATATATCACCCATTCTGAAATGTCAGTACGTGCCATTTTGTCGCGAAAGGACTGAAGCGCCCCACTAATTGATTATTTGAATACTGTCAGTTCATACCAAGAAAACATTTTACGCGCCCATTACGGGGAGTATTTAGGTGGATTGACGTAATGGACGTAATTCGTGTCGCTACATTAACAGAGTGAAAAAGGTGTGGAGCTGGTGACACTTCAAAAAAATATATTGCCTGATTCAAGTTCACAACTGATGCAAAAATGTATAAACTGGGTTTGTGTGAAAATCAGGTAAGTCCTCAGGTTTAAACAAAGACAAGAAAGAACGAAACAAAACATTTCATTGCAAGCAAACAAATAGTGTTCGAAGTAATTTCAGCAAAATGTCCTTTTTACATAATTATATAGTGAGTTACAACACAACGTTTTGCTACTAATCTCTTCATTATGTGAATAGTCCTACAGTTGTGACAAATGGAAACTGCAAAAGTGCATACGAATCATCCAGAAAGAGACCGAAAGATAACATCTTGAAGGAAAATACGGAGTATCAACGGAAACTGTGTTTTTCATTGCCTTATGGTAGTGATATCCGCTGAAAATGTGTGAATCCTACTGTCCGTTTCTTGAGATTCTTACAGGAAAGCACTTCCCAAACTTTCCTCTGGAAAAACTTACAAGCAGTTCATCGTATGTGTTGCGTTGTAAACACGACTGCTAACATGCCTCTGCTTAACATTAAAGCAAACAAAAATTGAGTAATCAAAGCTTTGTTGGGTACTCATAGGTCACTTTATAAACAAGAAACGATATGCAAACTCAAGCATCTTGATGGTTCCAAATATTTGCCTTGGCTTATTTTTCAATGAAACATGCATTTAAACAGGCCGTTTTACTCACTTACTCTGAATGACAAGTCACATGAAGCTGCTGAGTGTTTTTCTGATCGATCATCTTGTTGACATAATTGTCTGCTCAAGTGGCCGACTTGCGTTGGTAACGACATTCCCGACGCATGTATTGTCTTCACATCTACATAAACCGTAGCTCGTAGATGTTGGAAATATGTACTACTGTAGTGAGGATAGGCAGTCGCACCATACTGCTCACATCACTATTCAGTAGCCACATGGATCGAAATGATCGCGGGATAAATACGGGATAGATATGGGAAGGATCGTTGGAATGCAGAATGAGATTTAATGGCTGTCGCCACATGACGGAACTGAGACATGGTGACCAAATCGACTGGAGCGTCCTCAGAAGAGTGCGGTGTGCAAATGGGTGTTTTGTTTCTAGTTCCGTTGTGACGCTTATGTGGTGTATTGGTTTCTCCAATAAAACAACCTTTGTGTGATCCACCTTCTGGATTCACGATAATTGGTGCCGTGACCAGGATACAAGGATAAAGATCCCGTGGCCGCAGCCGTTTGAGGATGGGGATGTTCGGAGTTTCCTGGAGAATTTCGAAGCTGTGGCGGAGGCAGTCGGAGTGAAGGCGGACCGGGCGAAGCTGGCGGCCCTGCGGATGCTGCTCAAGGGCAGGGCGAAGGCGGTGCTGGATGCGGCGCGAAGGGGCCATGCGGAGCTCAAGTGGGCTGCCGCGAAGGAGGCGCTGATCGCCGGGTCCAACACCCCGCCGACTGCCAGGAGGCAATGAGGCGGTTTAAGGGCGTCCGGCTTGGAACAGGAGTTGACGCTCTTGTTTACGCCATGTCCCTGCTGGCAGTGTTGTCAAGAGCCGTGCCACATTTAGACCAGGACTCAGAACAACGCCTGCTGACGGCACAGTTCTTGGACGAAGTGCCACCAACACTCCGGGATCAGCTCAGGATTGCTCTCACCGCACATCCAATGACGCTGGAACAGTTGGCCGATGCAGCTCGACAATTGCTTGCAGAAAATGCTGCGACAGTCAACGAGGTTGAGGCAAGCGGACCGAGTGAACTGAATGACCTTCGAAGCGCGGTGAAAAAGTTGACCGAAGAAGTGGCGGCGTTGAAGGGAAGAAAGGAGGAGAGCCGTCGCGACATTTGTTATAGATGCGGAAGGCGTGGACACTGGCGAAGATTTTGACCACTCGGCAAGAAAAGGTCGTACCCCATATGTGAATTTCGTTTGGGTGGCTTAGAAAAGACAGCTGGGAAGAATGTTTGAGTTCCAGTGGTTTAATCGTGGAAGGGTTGCGAAAGAGAACACTCCCTGATATTAAGCAATGTAGAAACCCAACCACGGCCTAACAGGCAAATAGCAAACGCACTGCAACATACGGCAGACAAAACCAGCAGTGACATGTCAGGAGTATCCCTATTCTGTCGCATTGATTCTGGTTATCCAATTGTCTGAATACTCGGTTTTTTTCAAGAGATATGCCAGTAGCATGCCGAGGGCTACCTCAGTTTGTACGACCTATCCGGATAAGACGTAGAACGTGGTATCCTAACTGATCATCCAAATCCCCCACCAGAGTGTAAGCCACGATACATAACAGGGTCGAAAAAATTGGCGTAAACTACGTTTCTAGTCTAGATGAACTCAAGAAAGGGTCTCACCGTCGTTACTCAATCGTCGTAGATTCACGATTTGTAACAATAGTTAGAAAAATGTGCTTTCCATTGCATGAGTAATAACACGAAGCCAACATTTTCTTCAATGATCAGCAGCCAAATGGTTTGTAAAAGACTTGTTTGCAAATATAACAAATAAGGTTGGTTTCATTCTAATATCCAAACAACTGAAGTGATTGCACCACTTTTTCGATGAGTGGATGCGTCAACATGTGAGATAAATGTGAAGTGTTCGTCCATCTGCAGCCTTCACCCAGTTCCGTTACCAGGTCAAGTATAAACTTCATCCGACCAAGTTTTAAGTCCAACACCAGTTAGCAACAAATACATTTAAAACTAATTCGTCAAGCAATTTTTCCCCAAACAACACTCACTAAATGCCTACTGGTTGTCTAAAATCGACATATTGTCAAACGAGCTATCTCCATCGTCATTCTCAATGTAGAATAAAAGAGTATTAGGTATTTCTTATAAGCGAATTTAGTATACTGCAACATCGAACGTAGGGCAACAGAGTTCTTTCTCATCGCTTGATATTCTTCAAGTTGCTCATCCAGTTTGCTTCAGTGAAGGGTATTCCATAAAGAGTAGGATGTTCGTTTACTCGCCTCCCTGCAATTCGTCACAGTTCAAGTGTTACACACCGTTTGTTGTACACGCTTACTAAGGCCAGATACAACGTTATAATCCTTGTCAACTAATCCTTCTAGCGCTCATTTCCTGCTTTTCAACAAAATTACTTTTACTCGACTTCACGGCGTCCGTTCTCTACAGCCGGAGGTTGGGTCACTCACGACCCTTCTGTTGTTTTAAAGGATAGACACATTCAGTCATTCTTAGTGTCCGATAAACCCATGCAATTTCTCCCGAAGTTGGAAGGGGTGTAGAAATGAGATGAACAACAGAGGTCAGTAAATGAGAGGTCTATCGCTTTCACAATAGAAACCGTCATGACTCAGAATTAGCAGCAATAATAAAAGACCATCTGTTGAGCTGTTTGTTTTGTTGAGACTGGATCTGAATTACAAACTGCCAGCCAACGGTCAGCCACTACTTGGGCATTCTTCGCGCTGTCGTGTAGCAGATTATGTTGCTCTTACGATGAGTCATTTAGCAAAATGGTTTCGAAAATCGCCAGCTAGCCTGCAAAAATCAACTACCACCGCCAATATCGCACATCTCGCCGAGACTACCCACCAAGTGGATGTCACTGTCAACTAGATTGCCATTGCTGACTCTATGACAGCCCGCCAGCACATGTTGGTGACCGCCGAATCGATCACAAGTAGATCACATTTTCTTACTCTATATTTTCCCAAGGAATTTGTTCATTCGCTACAACTTTCGTGATCGCAGATCAATAACTACTTGAGATGCGCAAAAGTATTTGGCCCCGGTGGTGTGGACAAACGTTCAGTCAAATGTAAAACCAGATATAACCCCAACCGTGTCCAGTCTGGTGTGTATTTTTACTGTCACAATCCAACTGTGGCCTCACGGATTTTGCGGTTTGTCTTACGACACGTTTCGATCAGATCCTTGTAACTGCACTTGAGAAAAAATGATCAAAAACACTTGTCCGTCACATAGTTACACCCGTCCCAATGAGAATTGTGCGACAATGAACACCACTGCACGGTTTGTGGTATAAACGTGAAGAGACAGGTGCATGACGTTATCGTTGATAGCTTTAAAAACTGCCTCAGATATTTCTGAAAATGTGGGTGGATTTATAGTTAGTCTGCTAATTGTAATCAGAAATTTGAGCACAGCGATGGGCTTCCAATGGACATTTCAGTTAGTCCCTTTTGAAAAGAAATAACCTTATCAAGTAGTGTTCTGGTTTGGTCTCATCAGTGATGTATATCCGTGATGAATCCACATTAGGCATGACTGGATAACCATGTGCAAACGCTCGGCCATATTCGTTTGTGAGTATTGCTGGAATTACCCGACCGGCTCGAGAGGAGATACAGTTACTGCCCTGTCACATTCATTTCATTGACGAGCTCTAACAAAATTGAAATTCCAGTCTAATTCTACTTTTCGAAAGAGACTAACTGAAAGGTCTATGGCAGTGAGACAGCTTCTATTTGTTGTGAATAGTGTTTCGCTTATTTTGACCAAATCCCCTCCTACCTATCAGTTGTACTGGAACCTTCTGGCGAACTCCGAAGGGGAAATAACATAGAATGCAGGTGTGCACCGTGAACACAAAACGTAGTGTAAGTTGTACAGGAAATAATCCTCTCCATAGAGTGTGTGTTACATCGACGATTAATTCCACTTCAGACTGACAAGTTGAAGCAAATTTGCGAACGCCTTAAACATCCAACTCTGAAAGTCTTTTGGCTAATGTCATATCTAATTAGAATGACACGTTTATTAATTAAGTAAACGAGCAACTGATTTTGGATGGGTTTAACAAAAATAGTTTTTTTAGCTTTATGTGAAACCCAGATTTGTGACGGGACCACACAACCTGGTGGCCAAGTGTAACACTCAGGTATACGACTGACAGAACTAAACGTATAGATTTGCTGTCTGTGTGAACAAAAAGGCAATCACCTGACAGATTTGAATACACGTTATCCTTCACAGTGAACAATAAAGCCAAGTTTTATACATGGTTTTGATCAAACCATGGATAGCGGGGATTTCATTAGCTGGAAACTACAGACAAAAGTGTGAACGAAACTTAAGTGTTTGCAAAAATCGAAGTATTATTCAGCTTTGTATTTGATCGGTCAATTGAATTTTCTAATGTAGATCAAAATGTAGGCAAAACGATCAATCTGACACTGATTCTTGTTAAACAAGTGCTTACAATTTCTTAAAATAATGTTTCGTTACATTCAACGGAATTATCAGTTGACAATGTTATGAAAGTTTATTTGTTACATCGGCGGACTTTCTTTTAGGGATACTCTGAAGTGTTTCAGTCGGGAGCTAGTTGTGGTAACCTTGTTGATAACAGTACGTACTAAAAGTTCTAAAGCCTATGGAAACAACCTGTTAAATATTCCCCGTCACGATTTATTAGCCTGTGATTCAGTCAGTTTGACGTAACGTCTCAACACTGTGCGTTTTGTTCATACCGATTGCACAGTGTGTACCCGAATTTTGGCTCTGTCACACCCATAGGAATACCACACGTATACCGCGTGTGCTGCCAGAGAACTTTAGTGCATCAGTAGTCTTGTATAAACATTCTGGACTACGCGAGACTTGCGAAAAAAACGACTTTTATTACAGGCGTTGATTGCAACCTCATATCTGACCAGACTAACATACTATAGATGAAAATGCCAGTTGTTTTGCAATGAATGTAGAACCCATGTCACTAGATGTGTTAAGGTGGTATTTAGCTATGGGAACCATGAGAGTATTATCAACGGAAGTGCAAAACAAGTAACCGTTCTCTTTGTTTCCGTTCAGCGTGTGTGTTGTTTGCCTAGCTGGCTTGAGCACGTGTCACCGGAAACTAGATTGCGGGCTTCGTATGGGCAGAATGGCAATTGCCTTTAAGGATTCGCACATTACAGAACGTCAAAGTCGTTGATGAATGTGAACCTTTCCAGGTTGTTAACCCGAGCCAGCTGCGCACCAGTGGTTAGCTAGAACAATTGTTGACCAATGATCAACGTACCAATTTGAGGATATGAAGCAGCCCGAATCTGTTGATGTACTTTAGCGCAACAGTGCTGTCCGAGGAACAAAAACCAACAGATACTTCATTAGTTGCTGCAAAAATGTCTGTCTCGGAAACAAGCATTAATGTACAGTTGGAGACTGTAGTCAGCTGACATCAGCAGTACGGCAAACTCGAACTACAAAATAGATATTTCAATCGCGACCTTCGAAGTGAGTGTCTGAAATATTCAGGTACATCACCCGCAGGAATAAGTGCTGCCGTGTCGGCAAACATGGAGTGAACGGAGGAACAGCAGAACAATGGTCGAATAAAGAATTAGGGATGCGCTGGAGAGAAATAATCCACTTTGTACCACGACAGAATTACTGTAGGGGAGAATGACAAATCGTATCCTGCACAATGCAGCACACAAGCAGGCGCAAACAAATCAAGAAACAATCACACATTAAATTAGGGTCACATGACCCAATCTGAACTGGGGTGCACAAAACAAAATGACTGGCGTAATCGCGCGCTTTAAACGGAAAATAGTGTGTAGGTCACACGAACGAGTATTGCATGCGCACTGGTAAAAAAGAATATAATACCACATCTCACAAAGGTGCGCTTTTCTCAAAATCCCTCAAGTGGTTGGCTGAAACAGTCTGATAAATCTAACACCTACTGTAGTATTCTAGTCTGTGTATGTAAGTGTACACTTACGAAAAGTAATGGCTTCTTGTGTCCGTGCCAGTTTGGTGTTCTGTAACCCTTCCAAACACCCCCAATCCATTGATGTTACCAAACAAGATCAGTACCCACTTTACTGCTGACATTTTAAACACCATCCACATTTAACCAAAGCCTCCCCTCCCAAGAAACCCTTCTCATTGACAAGCTCTGATATGAAACAACAAGTTGAAACCGTACTCTTATCAGAGCTCATTAATGGTGCCTAACCCTGGCTACGCTAGA
Source organism: Paragonimus westermani (assembly GCA_008508345.1). Taxonomy (NCBI): domain Eukaryota; kingdom Metazoa; phylum Platyhelminthes; class Trematoda; order Plagiorchiida; family Troglotrematidae; genus Paragonimus; species Paragonimus westermani. The sequence goes on from QNGE01001880.1 coordinate 66,399, forward strand.
GAGGCCTCTCGGCTCAGTCGTTGGAAGGTGAGGTTACTGAACACTAGACATTACACAAACCTCACAGTTAGACCGTAAACATAGTGGATTCAAGTCGAGTGAACACTATGTTCGGTAAACTCCTGGAGGTTAGTTTCTAGCTTTCTATGCACTTAAATCTCTAGAAAATGAACCGGTCTCAAGCCATACACCAGGACTTCAGTGAGGTAATATTTTAGAAAACAATTCCGTTCCTACTGGGTTAGATGAAATAGGGAAAAGAGAAGAAACTGCGAAGGCTGAGAAAGAATGGATCGCTTTCCGCTTGAAGTTATGACTGTGCTCACTGACATTGACATCGGGTTCTTTGATAAGGGGGATCAATCCACTGGGTATCTTCACAATACACAAGACCTCGCAACAGCTTTTCATACCTAGAGAAGTCGCTTACACTACTCAAACGGTGGACGAAAGCGTTTGTTCAAATGTGAAGGTTCTGGTCAACTTTGACTGGCGACAAACGTGTAAATGCTAAGTAGGTCGGTCATTCGCACACTGTCGCTCACCGTCAAACGTACACCTCCATATACATTACAAGCATAACAAGTCCTACCAGCTACCAGCCTGAATTTCAAATCAAGTTGGTCAACACGCATTTGAAAATGAGTGAAATTTTGCGTTCAAATTCTGATGGTTACACCAAAGATCTCATAGCAGATGTTTTAAATAGAGATAGTGGCAAATATTGAACTCCGAATCTTATCAGCTGAGAAGGGACCAAAAATGAAAGGGGACATTTTCCACCTACAAATTCGAGTAAAATTAGCACAAAATCCTTCTTCCAACATATTGGCGCCGTTTCTGAAGGACTGGCTCGTTGTTACACACACAAAAAGCAGACTGATACCAGAATAATTAAGTTTAACAGAAACACTACCTTGTAATTGGTCAGCCTTAGGATAATCATTTTCAGGGTCATCAACCCGTTTGTTAGACAACTGTGTTATCCATTGTGCTATTAATTTCGTATTAGTCATGAACAAATTGTCGTGTGCAAACACTCAACCACATCACATCTCGTTGATCAATCGAGACCACTTCTTTCAGAACAGAACAGTTGAAAAAGTCCGTTTAACTGTGTAAGCAATAAAGCAGTAATCGTTATAGATTATCTCTCCTCCCAAATTTCTTTCCGATCTCAAGATTCCAGTTCGTAATACCTGTCTTTTGTTTTTTAATTTCAGCCAATTTGAGCGCTTGCTGTTCGCTATCTCTCCCAGTGAATGGCATCGACTAGTCTAAGATCGGATAGACCGCAACCTATCGCATTGTGCTCAAACGAACAAAAACCTATTGTCGATAATACACAAATCTCTCCATCTGCGACAGCCAGCAGAAAAGATGAAGTTGTCCGCGTTGTATTTTTAGGCTCAGCAAAAGTGGGCAAAACGTCAATCATTCAACGTTTTTTGCATAACCAATTTGACCCCAAATACAATCCGACCGTGGAAGACATGCATTCGAAAAAACTGATAGTACGCGACCATTTGGTGCCCCTTGTTCTGGTAGACACTGCAGGTAGTTTTGACTTTCCGGCAATGTTACGTTTGTGTATCTCCAAAGCAAGTGCATTTGTGCTGGTTTTCTCGCATGATAACGCCGATTCCCTCATTCAAGCTAGTCAAGTTCTGAATCAGATTAAAGCGCAACGAAAAGACTACGCCCCATTGTCTTCACACTTCCCAAATGAGAAGGATGATTTCGGCTCCATGGTACCCGCCTCACCTCCGATTACGGTGGTTTGTAACAAATCCGATTTACCGCTTGCCCATTCCCACATTAGCGAAAGCGTAATCATGGAGTGGCTGCTCACGAACGGCCTAAAACCATCACAGTTTGTGTACGCAAGTGCGAAGTCGAACGAATCCATCTTGTCCATCTTTAAATCTCTTTGGATGCAGAATGAAACCACCAAAGCGATCGCCCTGGACAGTTGGGACGGTGCTCGACGTGCTAGTTTCTACTCTAAGCGACCACGTACTCCACCGTCCACTTCGCTGAATGACTTCTCAGCCTTGAATGAGGTCATGACAAAGCCAATCCTAGAAAAAAACAGCTCCGGACAGTCTACGACGGAAGCGTCCAACAGTTTGGACAAATCCGCCCAGAGACCTCGATCGAGCTTGTTTCGTAGCAGTTTACGACTGAATCGACGATCCAGCTCAAAGTCCAACAAGCAGAAAGCTGACATTGTGCAGCTTGACTGCGTTCTTTCCTAAACCGAGCCAAAACCATCATTTACCAATCCTTTTGCCATCTGTATTCTGATACATAGTGGAATTATTTACTCGCCTCAAGATGTATCTGGTTTTTTTTTAACCATCACGTGTAAATTCACCGGTTGATCAAAACGACGAATATCAATGTCGCATTTTCTAGCCAGATGGTTTTATGAGTATTTGTGCGATCATTGGAGATTAATCGGTTGTAACTTGAATTTTGGGATAGTTTAACACCACACCAATTAATGTATACCTAAAAGTGTCCGGTTGGTGTTGACAGCCCCGAATAATCAATGTACCCTATGGATTGTTGTTCGCGTGCATGTGAATCCGCCTAAACATACATATGCTTACATGAAAATCTACATTGGCACCCATCCCAGTCTTATTCCTTTGTGTCTACCTTGGGTACGGATGTGTAAGTTGAATCACAAGTGATGTGGCACACATGTCACACTACAGGTCTTGATGAAACAATGTATTCTAGTAAAAGTAGACTGAAAGAGGCGGAACTGTTCCATGACGCCAAACTTTCCCAATTTGCTCCGTTTGATGATTTCGTATAAAACCGATTGAAAAGTGTTGGCTGCACGTAACAGCCACATTCATCTCATAAAAGAAGTGATAAAATGACGGTTGTTTTCAAGCGTGTGACCGCTAAACAAGCGGCAAATGTTTTATTAAACATCATACGGACAGTGTACACCTGTTATTGATGAACAGAATGGGAATAACACAACGTTACGAGCAAGTTGTAATATTTTACGTTTCAACCACCTCGGGTGGCCTTCCTCAGGAGTGTTGTAATCGAAATCGATTACAACAAATCGACTACAACACTCCTGAGGAAGGCCATCCGAGGTGGTTGAAACGTAGAGTATTACAACTTGCCCGTAACGTTGTGTTATTCCCAATCTGTTTATCAATAACATGTTAAACACGACACCCAAACTATTCAACTTCATTCGTACTTAATTTAGTGCGGATATCTTACAAGTGTATACCTGTGTTGAGTTTCCTGGACGAAACTTCGTGTCTTTATTTCAGCTGTCAAGCACTTGTGTTCATGGGAACACGTAGTAGGTCTGTTTGTGGTTGCACTGTGTGATTACTAAGGTCTGCAGTATTACTGTTTAATTATGTTTCATTTCGTTATTTCATGATCAGATTTGGAAGATTTGGAGCTCAGTTTATTGATCCAAATTGCCAAAAGTGAGCGCCTGTGTGTACACGCACGAAATTTTCGTTGGTTAACATCAGATTAGCCACGAGTTTTCACTTCTGAGAAATATTTAACCAAAACAAAAGTGTACGGGTTTCGGGAAGTTTGCAAATGCCCTACCCTATTGGAAGTATATGCGACCACGCTCTATGAGAGCTGGCGTTTCCAAATCTTGCAGCATGATTCTGGGTAACTGTTCACTATATTTAAAACTGTTGACTACCCCTGAAAAAGTATGGGCCCAAGAATGTGCATTGCAAACTATGCTAACATCCTGGGTTTCTTTAACATGCAATGTACTTCATGTTTCGCACTAACACTATCGTGAGGTTAAAACAGTTCAGAAAGTGATATCCTCAGCTGACGATGGTTTCTCCGGGTAAGTGTGTTGCAACTCATTCACAGTACGTTACGCGTTTCGCACAGACACTTCCTCTTACCACAACTCCAAGAAGAAACACGTCTGGGCGAAGGCCAATTCGTGGAATAAGACGTCAAGGTACGTCCAAATTGATTGAAATTAGCTAAAATCAAGACAAAACAAAGAAACAAGTCATTCTTGGTTCGCAAATTGATCTCATCAGGAACACATGAACAGTAAGTGATGAGTATTGGTGTGGTGNTTTGGACAATAACGATTGTGCTTTGTTGGACGCCTTCTCGCTACACTGGTACTTTCATCTCAGTGACAGCAGGTCAGAACTTCCGGGTCCTCAAGTGAACGGCTCATTCTGCACGTGTAGGTCTAGCTGTGGTTTACAAATGCACTGGTGCACATAGGGTGAACGCTGATGATACCAACGACAGAAAAATTAGTAAGCACACTTCAAGAGGTGACCTGATAAAATCACTCCAGGTTGTAGTAACGTCATCTTGTTGCAAGCGCTACGGGCAATTACAAATACACAAACTAGCTCTAGCAAACAGACCGGGTAGTCCGCCTAAAACGGGTCAGTCTTCAACAAACCATTCACACACATCATTTACGGATCAGCTAACTGTGACCATATATTTTCCAGTAGTACGAGATAGCTATTGCGAAAGACTGAATATGGGCTCATCACTGAGCGGTGAGTGCCGACTAGGACAAAAAATGGAAACTTTTGACATGTTGGCCAAGCGGACAATCACGGTTAGGTATTGAACATCCATCCATTATGCACACGGTTTGTTGCACTAGTCTTGACGTGCTGCTCTGGTAGGTGTGGTCATGCTTTGTGTGTATGTGGTATTTATGAGACGAAAAGTTAACCAAGTTACTATGTGTGTAATTAAGCGAATTAGTTTGTTAATTGACTTACTATTTGTTAATTTTCGCCCGTGTTTTCACCTTATCTACTAGTTTTATGATTGTATTTGTAAACTGATGAGTGGCACACACTGACTATTTTACTCAGGTTGATTGACATATCAGTAAGTAAGCACGAAACAATGTTGGCGTGTTGGCGGGTGGGCACATTTCAGCTGGTATGATTGTAAATGCTGAGGTTTGTTGGTGGGCATATACCTACACACAGTAATTTGTGTTCACTCGGATCTTGTCCTACAATCAGTGAGCAAGCAACTGTCGCGAACTGGTAGAATACAAAGTCTACTGGGAAATAAACAAAAAATGTTTTTGTGTGCTGTTAGGGAAGCATTTTGAATCGACAACAAATGTGAAACAAATGACCCTGAAAGACCAAACTGTAGTAAACAAATACGAACCGACAAATAACACACGTGAAAACTAATGTGGTAGTGTATAGAAAAATGGTAAAATTACAACTTAGAAAATACTTTGTGACAATTTGTGTTTTTATTGGTCTACCAGTTGTGCAACAGAATGTAGACTCGTGATAACACAGAGTTAGTGGGAACAACATGATCTTCTATACTCACAGTGTGTAGTGCCTAACATTATGTTACGCTAAAAGTAAGACGTGATGTGAACAAATTTTATTTATGGTTTCCTTTTTACAGCGATAGTCTATACTTGTGTGCAAACACCAAGCAGTCTGCATTATGTAGCTTTGCATTACAGATATTTGCGTACACCACGAGGTAGAATTCAGAGTTATTAATAATACTCACTGGTATCAAAATAACAAAGAGAAATTCTAAAAGTTGTATACGTCAGGTGTCCAGTTGTTCGCTGACCTCAAAATTTAGACTGAAAAGCCTTCATCATCATTCGAGTATGCATGCGTTTGAGGATCCAGATATATGAGTGGAGGTTGACGAGATTCTAAGAATGCTTTATAGAATTTTGTTCGGTCAGCTTTTGACCTAAAATGTGAGTGGTAACTATTGATTTCCCTGACATTTAACCGCCTCGGCTGGTCCTTCTTCACGTTAATAGGACTGGTTACCTCTGGCCAACCCATGGTAAATGATTGACTCTGTCCCTCTTGGTTTAGCTGCACGTTATTTGTTGGCTGTCACAGAGTGTACATCTCCTCACTTCCTTGCTAAGCACTGGCGAATAGATTTTGTCCAATTCAATGGTTCTGTCTGTCGGTTGGACTGGGGAATACCGGACTCTCAGAAATTTTCCTGTCAGACTGATGTTCATCTGAGTGAGGATCTGTCTGTTTCGACACCCGTGTACAGCAATCGAGCGAACTTGGTCTTGATGGCCATTTCGTATTCACACAGTCGAATAGATAGATTTCATCCGTCAAGGCTGATGTGAGGTTGACTTTAGTATTTCCTTGTTACTAAGTTTAGCATGCGTTTCATTCATTGTTCTAGTTGTTCGTTTGCTTTCTTGTTGCTGTTCGCCATGTTAGAGAGATTTTGTGCAATAACATAATAAAGTAAGGTCGTAGAATTTTTCCAGTCACTTCTGGTACATTTTCACTATATGCTGAAGCAATAATGGTTGTTGCTTGTTCAGTAGGTTCTACGATTACTTCTCTGACTAGCAGCCGCCGGATAGTGCGAAGCGATACTTAATACGATTATCTCTCTTCGTTCCCCCTGAACTCTATGATAACCCACAGTGTTCTTGCCCTCTTAGCCAGAGTTTTAGTGTAGCATTGCTTTTGGCTCTTCTTGAGGTCTATAATAGTCCATCAAGTTTTTGGTCATCTGATGCATCCAACAATAGGCGATTAGTGTCGCTTCCTTGGCTTCCATGATGAGATTGACAAAGTTGGAAATGTGTGTAAGTAACTTGTGAACATCTTCTACGAGGGGACGCTTGAATAGTTATGCGATCCCAGTTTCCCTAACAGCCGTTTGTGCACAACTGTGTGCTTTAGTCAAGTGTTCATTGGTCAAACCGATATCGTTTCCGCCAATCGAAAATATGCGAACTGCCCTGACATCAAAAGTTCATCACTTGTCACACATGAACTCACCACAACTGAGGTATATGAATCACTTACTGTGTTAGGTGAACTAAAATTGTATATTTGTAACGAATTACCTTACTTCTTGCTATCTGCAAAACTGCTCGTACTTCGAAAAATACCTAAAGTCACCCACAACTTCTAGCCTATTATTTCTAACAGGTTAAAATGACACTGTACTATGGACTGCGTAATCAAAATGGAATAATCGGAGTCCTTATCTGTCATACGATAATTTGGTTTATTTGTCTTCTTATATCTGTTTCGTCAACGAATTCGGATATAGAGGATCCTATTGAAGGTCACATTAGTTGATCGTAGATTTTACAATTGAATCCCGGCCGTGACAACGATATGCACTACTGACGAGTTCTAATGAGAGCGAAACTCGAGTCTAGTGCTTCTTTTCGAAACAGGCTGGCTGAACAGTCTATCTGAATCAGAACGCTGCGATCAAATGTGAGTGATTTTCAACTTGAAAAAATCAATTAAATTGAGAAGTTTAGCATTATTCTTACAGATCAGAACAAGTTTCGCAGATTCGCCAATGTACAAAACCGTTTATGCTGAACAACAGATGGGTAATTTTCTCTAGCACTAAAGGTCGAACTGCTGACAGCCACCAAGGCTTATAAGAAACTAAGTCCGTAGGGTTCTACTATCACTCAGCTTTATGGTGTGCCAAAAGTCCATAAGCATGAAGTTTCGATCCGCTCAGTTAGTATTTTATTATTCATTGGCGGAGTAGCAACTGAAAGTGATTGGACCTGTTTGAATAAACCAGTTACACCAATTTCGTCTATTTGATATGTGTGAATGCGTCGAGTACATATGGGACATTAATGTGAATCCACAAAAATCGTTCCAACCGGACATAGAGTGGCTATTCACCTATCTTTCATTGTTAGAAACAGTCAACTCCGTCTGTGGCTGCGCGCTCCAGACCGGATTCAACACTGAAATATCCTTATTAGGATTGGAGATGCTTCTCGCCCGAAGCATCTGCGATGTATAACCACTGTTCAGTGGTGTGCAAACCGTAGTGATTATAATGGGTAATGTTTCTGATAGTAGCATTCCATTGTCCATCTTGGATGATTTCGGCTCTTCATCTAATCTTGTTTTAATCAAGCTATCCATTTTGTGATATCTATCCCGGGGCTAAATGCATAACTCGCTTCGTGCTTCGCTAGCTTATGTAACCTCTCTATACATTTTATTTCCGAGGGTCGACATTATTGCACAGGGTCAACGCGCTGAATATTGTTTTTCATTGTCTCACGGTTTTCCACAGTCAGAATTAAAGTCAATATTACTCTCTTGGACTGTTCCAACGCATGTCGGTAGACAGGTAACGTGGCAATGCGGTCTCAGATGTGACCTCTCCTAGCCGATGTACTCTTGGTAAAGCTCGAACGCACTGTCCTTCAAAACACGATCAGCTCAATCAGTCAACATCTTCGATACTGACGTGTTCAGTCACGTATACCAGTCAGTTCAAATTGCATGTGGGAAGGTGCTTCAAAGGCAGCTATTCTTCCCAAACGCTTACTTACACCGACAAACAGACGGTACTGTGTGATGCGGGACTTGTATAGGTTATTGCAATACTTTCCAGTTTCGTTCTCGTAAGACAAAAAAAAAGAAATCCAGTGCGTTATCTGACTGGCACAGCATACAGAATCTGTTCAGTGGATAAGCTAGATAATCAGCTAGAAGTCATAGGGAGCCTAATTCGTAATAACGGTTCTTCCGAACGATTTGTTATTTGGAATATGATCAGAATGTCACCTAAACCTGAAGTGTAGGGCATGAGAAAAAAGACTCGCCTTCATTCGAGTGTCTTTCAAAGTTGAGAGCGTTGAAGAATGGCTAACAAACACATTCAACCGGACAATCAGCAGGATGTATACAATGAACGAACTCTATATCCGATTCACTACATCCCCAGTTCTCCGGTTTTATAGCAAAGGTAGACTAACATTTCAGATTTCATCTGTGTTTATCTACTTTTTGACTTGTTCATGTGAAGCAGGTTATACAGGTTGAACCACAAGACAATTTTCGAAACGAATCTGGAAAAATAATCCACCTACTGTTCTCACTCATCCGGCTGAAATTGAGCATCAGGAGAATAGCGTTCAAGCTTTCCGAGTGATCTATCACGTGCCGGTTACTTACTAAAGACTGTATCAATGAGAGTACTCTGTACTCCTAAGGCTATCGGAATTGGACTGCTTGACCCAATGACGTATCATCAGAAGCGATTTGGCCAGGAGTTGAATCTACCCTGACCTCAAGTCCATCGGATCAACCGCCAGACAGCGCGATTAAACCAATGGGGAAACGTGACATACTGGATCAATCAGGCCAGCGGGAATTGACTGACCATCAACCCTTTTTTGCGGTCATACGTCTAATCGAGGTCTCTTTCACTTCTCCGTATAACTGCACCGGTTAAAATATGAATCAACAAAAATATGCTCGTTTGTCTTTATTTCGAGGAGTAGCTGTTCACCACCAATCCATATTGGCAACAGCATCTTGAGGTATAGATTGTTTGGTTCATCATTAGGAGGGGCGCGATTCAACAAACAGTCGTGGACACTCTTGACGATAAATGCTTCCTTGTTCTTCTTCACATGATGGTCTATCCTGAAGTTAGAGCAAGAACAATTATGACAGGGCATAAAAGCTCGAGGGACACAGTGGTTAGTGGGAATGAAAATCGATGTAGGACCGGACACGAAAGTGAATCACATTCGATTGTCGACATCTCTGGCAAGATCAGGATCGTGTGAGCAGAGAATGTCGCGTGTTGAGCCACCCAGTCGTGAAGAAAATCAGACAAGAAATTTGGGCGGCACTTAGCAATCCCACTTTGTTGGAAGATAGCACTTTTTTTCTTGGGGAACAACATTAATGAACGTAGCGGCTGATCGACTTTTCGGATCGATTGGAACCGATCGAACACAATTCGTCTTGCAGTAACCTGTGTGTGAATCCTGATCAGTTGAACCTTCACCATTCAGAACACGGCTCTAGTCCAATCTCATTACAGGGAAGACGCAGAAGAACCATTGCATCAAGATGATGCAGTTATGATCCAAAAGCAGCACCATACACCTTTCCTTCTTAATCAAATGAAAGGATGCAAACTTATCTGAAAACAACATTGACTTCAGAGCATTCCAGTTTGTTTCATAAGCACCTTTGGCTGGAATTTCCTGTACTGTTCTTAAAAAAAGCCAGTTTATCGAAAACTTCGAAAGAATTGATTGACAAGCAGTACGGCAAACCAGTTCTCTCTCCAGAAACTGGTGCAACGCAAATATTTCCTCAGCTGTCCTGCGTTACTAGAACAAAAGGACCAGGTGGCCAATGACAAAGACAGCAAAGGTAAACGTTATCTAAGACCATCTGACAAAATGCCATCTGGTCTAGTAGTACTGCCAAGTTTCATTTCAGCTTACGCGCTGTATATGCACATAGATATGCATCTGCCGCTAATGTCAACATCAACCAGTTGTAGAATAAGTTTAAAATCAGGCGTACTGTTTGTACAGAAGCTCCTGATTACTTCCTCAATACTGACATCGATGATTGTGTTCCCCTCAGTAAACCTGTATATGATTTCCAATAACATACAAACATACAATACACAGTTACGTCCTCCAAACAGAACACAATCCTGACTCTAAAACATATTAATACCCTATCTGGGCTGTGAACAAATGAAAATCTGATAATCCTATAACCACACATAGGCCTCGGCAATGTGATCATGAATAAGGTTAACTATATAACACAGATGCAGCCACTTTTAATTGACACAACCAAATTCCGCCAAGATAACTCACCAGACAATGCTACCAAGAGAGTACAAACATTGCTGGAAGGACACTCCATTGATCAATCAGCGATAAAGTCAGTCACACTTAGAGGATTACAAATTCCTCAACTGTATGGTTTACCCAAACTCCACATGGTTGGTGTACCACTGAGGCCAACATCATCCATGTGCAATTCACCACAACACAAGTTGGCACAGCCCATAAGGTAACCAGTGGTTCGGAAAACTGAGAGATAGTTCTGAACTAATCGATCTACTCATTGATTTGGACCGTGACAACAAACAGCCAGTTTGGACATCGCTTCTTTGTTTACACATGTTCCTCTGATGCAGACGATCAACAACTTGTCAGCATATTAACTCATCAGCTGAACATAGGATTACCTACGTCTGAGCTAAAACGCCTTCTCCTACTACGCACAGCGAACGTAACGTTCTCGTTCCAGAGGACTAGGTATACACAAATCGATGGTGTTGCTATGGCCAGTCTTCCCGGTCAGCTATTAGGCGACATTTTCGTCACCCACCTAGAGAAGAAGGTACACGATGTCATCTATCAGATTTACTTCTGTCGGTGCTACTTCGACGATATCTTGATAATTACCAATATCAAAGAGATGGCAAAGAATGTGCTCGACTCAGTGAACAAGGTGAATCCCGAAATTAGCTTCGTCATTGAGAATGAGCAGAATGAAACCTTGGCGTTTTTGGATATTCTCATGAAGCGCCGGAACAGCGGATCCGCACTATGATCCGTTTACCGGAAACAAACTTGAACTGAGCAGTACCTGACGTTTCATGGTTGTGTGCCCATCCAGTATAGGCATGGTCTGATGGGAATCTTGTTTTGTCGTGCAAGAAAAATCTGCTCGAGCGAAACACTGGTCAAAGAGATGTCATTTTTGAGAAACACACCCACTTGTGGATAAATTCAGTAAACAAAAGCTTTAACAGCACCCAAACCGAATTTCCACCTCCGTTTGCCTTACAAGGGTGATGACATAATTAATCGGTTGAGAGGCCGTCGAACGGCAACTATGGGGCACACATTCTGGGCAGCCCAACCAGTCATGCTGTTCACCAATACCAGAATCCTAGCACCGCTACTGTACAATGCCAAACCTGACATCATTTATTAATTTTTGTGAGTGCCGGACCACTTACGTAGGCAGAACGGAGCGGCACTTATGCAGTCGGGTCAACGAACGCATTCCAGTCTGAGTTCGCAAAACGACCATGGATACCACGATGTAGAACTCAAGTCAGAATGTGACAGGTTAAAAAGAACCGGCATCATCGAACGCTCGGCACCTGTTGACACGTCGACCCCTGCTGAAACTGGAGAAGACCTTTCGGATGTTACGCAATAAAAGTCGAAGGCTATTCTGGCTTGCGGAGGCGGTAGCCCTGTAAGCCAGCCCTGTGCCTACAGAAAGACTTGTTCTCAGGACCGGATTATCCTGGTAACTAGTGTGTGTTGTGTGTTTGTCTGTGTTCGTTGGTTTTGATGTCTGACTTCACAGTGTCCACTGAGCTGTGCTATGTAGACCCGCAGACTGCAGTATTTACCTGATGGGATGCAACGAAATGTACTGGAGAGATACATTGTAAAAAAAGCTACCTCTGACTTCTCTGTTCAAGCATCATTGAGTATCATAAAAGTTTATAGTGAATCCAGACGATAAATTTTTTGTTCGGTCAGCATTATGACTTGTTTCACCATCAGATGGCCACAAATAATATCATTTTCTCCCATGTTGTTTTTGCCGGTGTTAACATGGGGTCTCCAAGTGAGAATTGTATATAACGAAACGAGTGATTTAAAAATGCCTTGCAGTTGGCAGAAAAGTCAGCAATATCCATAAGTGATGCTTTTCCCTCCTCGTGTTGTTGTCTCAAGCGAGTTATCTCATTTTGATTTTGATGTAGTTGCCTTCAATGAATTTCAACCGTTTCCTTCTAGGATGGGTTATATGCGAAAACTTTTCAGCCGATGATTTAAGTTGCCCGTGTTCCCAAGTCTTTTAGATATGTATAAGATAATGATGCTGTCATTTTACATGCTCGGGACATGCTCTGTCGATACTGATTGGTTTTCAGGGGACGCAGCCTGATTCACAGGGTGCTTGTTAGATTTACAGATTAGGGAAAGCTGAATTTAATTATCCCTATCTGAGTTCGCTTTGGAAGATTCAAAAAGAAAACGGAAGTGGGTAGATATTTTCAGTTTCGGAGGATCGGTTGTAAAGAGGTAACAGTCTGTTATCTCTGTTTGGTGTTCGGGTTGTAAGTGTGAAATCTGTCCACCTACAATGTTGTTGTATCAAAATCTTGGAGATTGTATATATGTGAATCCCCGAAGACTGCTTCGGTTCACTTGCTAGTCTAGCTTTAACAAGCTTCTTACATGATAACTCTGTGGGCCAGAGGAAATCATACTTTTTAACGGATAATGGTAGAGTTCGTAGAAGGTACCGTATGCCAAGCCCAAGTCTTCCCACCACGTCAGTAGTGCCCTAACATCTGTCCCAGTTTATGTAACTTAATTAGATAAGGTAACGAACACAGTATCGCAACTCCTTTTTGGATCTACGTTTATTTTTTCACTAAGGACTAGCTTATTCATAAAATAAGGACGACAATCTTGGGTTGTTAGCTCAAGATGAACTTAGTCGCACTGCGGTCTACATGTAAAGTTCCACCCAATCTGACGAATGAACCAAGCATCGAGTTTGTTTTCATAGCTACTGGTGAACAAATATGAGATGGTCTAAGAGTGTTTGAGACGATTGCTCCTAAGTCCTCCCAAAGGTAGTGGTGCCCAATTTGTACTTAACAAGAATGTACTTAGAGCAGTTTAAATGGCGGCGATGCGTAAAACTACATTGTGCCGTGCTGAAAACGAGTCGCTTTATCGTGGTCCATCAACGTAGGACGCTCGAATCACTTTGTGGTCTGTCTCTCCACTCCGCTATCCAGCGTACGTCGAAGCTTGGTGTCAGCAGCAAAAAACAACGGCGGTACATTGCGGTGCTATCGGACTTCGAGCACGAATAGAGAGATCCATGACACGAAAAGTTGGGACGCATTGAAAGTCGTACAATACTAATCGGAAAATGTACCATTGGCTTTGAAAATGATATGACGGTTGTGATAATAAACGGTGCGTCAGTCGATTGTGGACTTAATTTTGCTATGCTTACCATCATTACTGCACGGTGTTAAACAGTCTACTTGGTTGAATGCTACAGAGAAGTTTAAAAAGACATTAGCTAGAATACTTTCACTGGCTTTTGTTGTCCATTTTCTACTAGCAACAAGCGAGGTGATGGAATGGGGAACGTCTCCAAAATTAGTGTCAGCTATCAATCACTAATACAAACAACACCAAAGGCCCGCTAAACCAGCCATGAAGCAAGCTCTCTCTGAAGCAACCTTCAGATAGGCGGTCGGCCCGTAATCAACGGGTTCTTTGCGATTATCTCTTTAAAGATAGCTGACGATAAATCTGCGAGTTGTAAGACATCCGCAGTACGAATGAGGTCAAACAATTTGACCTTCGTGTTTGACATGTGATTGATAAATGGATTGAGAATAATACAATGTCGGGTGGCCTTCCTCAGGAATGTTGTAAGTGAAATCAAATCCACAAAGGAACATAGGTCATGTGGGACTTGCCGCGGTTAGGTCAAACTGCGCTGCATCCGAATGGATTGGTGTAATCTTTTGCCCATCATGTGGGAGTGAGGCTGATATAGATAAGACGCGTCTGCGTCTGGTGTTGTTTATCCGTCCACGCCACACAGCAGACAGGGGTTGGCCAATATTGCGATTAACACAAGCGAGTTGTGTGTAAGTGGTGAGAGCTTCAGCACAGCATTGCTCCTCACGGGAATGCACACCCGTGTGAATCACTCGAGCTGGAACAAAAACTATGTTGTGATTGTCTAACAGTGCGTGTATTGTGATGGCCAAGTCCTTCTATAGGTTTTGAATTTGAAACGCGTCTTTACAAAGAAATCTCATGTGACTCTTGTGTTCGGCAACACGTACTTTCAGTTGTATGCTTGCCTCTTCTATGTAACTTTGATTGCAATCACTGTATTTGATTTCGTAGATGCAGTCTGTTTGGTCGCCCATGGAAACTGGATTCTTAGCATGCATCACAAGTCGTACTCAGAGAGATTGGGGGAGTCTTTCCAGATGTTTGTTCACGACACTGTATTTACACAGCAGACCTGAGGTAGACTATCTGAGGTGGTTGAAACTTAGGGTATTACAACATGCTCGTAACGTTGTGTTATTCGCAATCTGTCATTAAATCTACCATGTTTCAAGAGGCTTGCCTTTCAGGATCGACCCATTAGGCAACTCATGCGGAGATTCTGACATTTCCGTGGTACATCTTTTTCATGCTAAATTGGATGTGAAATCAGGACCTGGGGATTAATTCTGTAAGGGAGTTGATAGCTTTCCTTAAACCATCATTGTTGATTCGTGAATATCGGTATTGTCGGGGGGCTAGACATGGGTACGTATCTGTAGCGTTAATGGCAAGGAGAAGGTCGGCGGCATCCCCATTCCAGGTGGTCATCGCACTTGTGAGGAGCAGGTGAAAAACAGCACGGCCGACTTTACTGTTAAAAATTACAGTAGTGTCTATTGGTTTGGATTTGCACTAGACGTTTTAGTGAGATGTGGTTAATACCAAAGTTCATCTCTTCGTACATCTGCGGTGGCACAATTGTCAGTTCCGAGCTGATTTCTTAGTGAATATCGTGTGCAGGATTGGGTTGTCTAGGTTGCATATTCGGTGTATTTGGTATATATATATATATTAGTGTGCAGATATTCCACTAAGTTCTCCCTTCTCTTCGCATGCGTACATGCTCCGTGTGTGCAAACTGTTCACTTACTCTCGCGGACATTTATTCTTCTGCCTGATTTTCGCCTTGTCCAAGTCGTCTCCTTGACACAGGTTGTACTTATCATATTCATTTTTTAACGACGTGTGTGAGACAGCTGGAGCCAATGTACTACTTCCATCGGACGTTGTACGTTCTTTTCATACAACAACACAACATGGACTAAATGGTAGGTGCTCAAAAGACAATGTGAAGACCGTCGGAAAGGTAACTAGTCCCAATCTCATCCGTACGCCTGAGGGGAAAAGGTGCATGAATACCATCTGGACTTGGCGTTGAATCGTCATGCAAGCTTCTCAACTCACTGAACTACTCGCAGAAAGTGGACTTGGAAGTAGCGGCACACTCATTTTTTCCGTTTACTTCCTGTCGAACAGAAAAATAACCTTACTACTATTATGAATCCAGGATCCATGAAATAATGTACCGATGAGACCAGTGAACTTAAATTAACAGATTTAGGATGGGCATTTGCGGAAAGGTTCCATCATATAGAATCTACTGATGAATAAATGGAACAATCATTGCCGAATGTTAAATTCCCATTGGCGGAAAGGATTTGGTTTACGTGACGTTGAACTAAGAAGGAGATGCGTTGTTTGGACTTGTAACTCGTAGAGTAGGTAGCGCAACCGAAAAGACTTAAAGTGTGGCACAGCTGCGAAGCTTGTTCAGATCCAACCGGATTGTCTACGTACAAACCAAAGATGCTAAACGAGAGATCCCTTTCTGCTAGCCCCTGTGAAACAAGTTGAGTCGATGGCACAACTGACCACATTCCTCAATAGGTATGTGAACACAACCCAACATGGCCGAGTGATGGCTTAGTGACATTCGTTTCAACTGCACTTCCGGTATACCTTGACAATTGAGGGCACTTAGTCTCACACGAAGTGGCTTTCCCGCCCACCTAACGCTTGTCTTGTAACCAGTACGAAGGAGTCAAATATTGTATTCTGATCACCACAAAAGCAATTGAAATTCCGTTGCGCAGTGCACAATCGTGCTTCCAGGAAAAAAGACTCACGAGGTTTTACAGTTTACCATGGCCCCTTTTAATGACTTGACAACACCAGAAGTCAACTGGGCGAGTTAAGTGTCCTAAGGTTCGACACCCTTCGACGGAATTCTTTGTGAAATTGCCCTCGAGTTTACACGCTAGGCAGTTAGTGAAATAAACGATTATTTAATTGGCCCGACGATGAATAACCAAAAACAGACGCTTCGCCAAATTAGCTCACACTTCTGGAAGAACAGTGACCCTACAATATCGTTTTGACCAACGTCTGATGGTTGGGAACAGTGGTAGTGTAGTTCGTAGTTCGGGTTGATGGTATTGGTATTCGTGTGTTCGCCGATCACGGCATTTAGGTTGCAAACGTTTCATCACCAAGCGAGGTTACATCATCAGTGCGTAAAGTGTTTCAGTGGATATTGACAAACAGATTGGGAATAACACAACGTTACGAGCAAGTTGTAATACTCTACGTTTCAACCACCTCGGGTGGCCTTCTTCAGGAGTGTTGTAACCCGAGGTGGTTGAAACGTAGAGTATTACAACTTGCTCGTAACGTTGTGTTATTCCCAATCTGTTTATCAATAACATGTTAAACACGACGCCCAAACTATTCAACTTCATTCGTACTTAATTTAGTGCGGATATCTTACAAATGATTAGTAATCGCTTCAGCGGATAGTTCTGACTAATACCAGGACTAAGAGGTGCGATATTATATGAAAATGGGCAAACTAGTTGGCTGCGCTGGGCTCGCACGGATTAGATAATTGTAAATTATGGAACGTGGCATGCTGTCGTTCAGTCGTGATGCCCGCACCCGTGGAGTAACCACTCCCTCACCAGGGTGAATAAAACGGTTTGTTGTATTTATGACAATCTCCTCAGTCTTAATGTATGTGGCTGTTGGTTAATTCACTGTGGCCCTCTATTTGGTGCTTGACCCTCATTGGTTAACCTGATTCAACAAATCTCGACCATGCTCGATATGTTGGCCAACAATGTGAACCACAATCTGAACACCACTGACAAGGATTCCCAGCTGACGCATCTAAATGGACAATCCAGCATGTCCCACTCTGCGAAGAAGCTATATATATATATATATACGAGTTCCGCTCTTGTTAGAGCCCGTCGGTAAGACTCACCCTCACCAGGACAGGGAGCTGAATGTCGATCAAGCTTTCACGAAGCTACCCTGTCTTTCACTGCGCTCTGTAACCTCATATTAGGCACTAATGAATTATCACATGCGAACGCCCGATCACAACCGCTTATGAGTGGTGCTCAGATTTCGCCCTCTCACAGACTTTCCAGCCAGGCCGTTTTGAAAATCGTAGGCAATGATCAAGTTGTATCAACCAAAACCTCCAACCATTTACAAATAGCATACAGTGTATTGGTAATCTTTTGATATATGAAATGAGCTCAGTGTGTCACGTATGCCCTTGTTCTTCGTGACTTCACGTTCCGGTCTGTTTTTTTGTTAAACTCGGCTAATTTTACACTTTCTGCGTATTTTAACTCTAATAGGTCATAAAGAAAACCGCCCTGTTCAGCTTGATACACTTTACAGGTTCCAATTCCATTTTCAAATTAGAGAGGCGGCTATAAGCAAATATGCAAATTTTGACGAAGATGCGCCAATAAGAGGGGTAGTTTAAGATTGGCCTGCAAGCTCGAAGTCAAGAGAGGCGAAATCCGCAAACATTCATTGTTTTGGATGACACCCAATTAGTTTGGAAGATCACTCGGAAGAACTGGCGAGCCTTAATCCCAGAAGAATCTGTGCACATTTAGGAAAGACTTGACGCTTCATCGTGAAATGTCGCATGAGTTTAGTTTAAATGGGAACAGCTAATGGTTAACCGGAAAATTCAAATACAGCTGCCGGCGCCGCACAGCAGGGGCCGCCTAATCCTATCGTACAACAGTGCTCGAACACCTGTTGAAAAATTTAACTTCCAGGTGTTCCAGCCAGAATCTGGTAGCCTTCCTAATACATTATATTCACCGGATCTCCCACACTAGCTCCCCACTATCTCCGTTCTTCGGGTAACATCTTTATGGCGAAACTGCTTCGAAAGCAAGATGACCTTGAACATGAATTTTGAATTATAACCGCACATAGCAGTGGAATTATCATTCGCAATCGACAACAATTCACGCCCATCAAGTTAGCCAAAGCGTGTCGAATATAGTGATGCTACAGTTCCTATCAAAACCAAGAAATTAAAAAAAATTGCACTATTTCAAACTTGATTTCTCGAAGTGGGGGAACTTTAGGGTGACCTAATGTAAGTGTACTCTGAGTGTGTTATAGTGCCGCAAAACTGCTTTGCCCAGTATTTTCTAAGTAGTTATGCTGGTGTACATTCAGCTCACGTGATTTCCAACTGAAATTCAAACACCATCAATCTGAGTGATGGTAAATGACACTAAAACAATATATCACCTATGTCATTTGCGCTCACTTGTTGCCCCTACACACAACTGATGTCAGTTCGTTGGATAACCAGTCTCAAAATATATCCATTAACTTCGTTGTAAAATGAATAATCAAAACAGTCTGTCCTTGTTACCACACAAATACATTTATGTACATACGCGTATAGCCCAAGGTACTTTCTGATTTCACATCCACTGAGGAGTAACGTATAAAGAATGTGGTTTGTCAGATTTACGCAGAGTAGCATTCTAAGCCCATCACGCAATCAAAAATGACCCACCTCACACAAAACTGAACTGATGAACCTCGATTGTACTGCGTGACGTTTGTTCGTCTAAACTGCATCGCGGATGTCAGTTCGCTCATCATTCGCATCCAGCCGCCTTTCACAGTGAGTCTCGGTTGTTTTGTCCAGGTGATCTTAATACAACTGACGCCGCACTATGTACAGCGCTTCATCGCCCAAACGATCCAACTCCCCGTGTGCTCTCAGAAAAAGTGTGTGCGGTACACCTGGACAAAATTCTGTGTGCTACATGGCCGCCGTAGTCTTAAGGAGGTGGAAACTTATTAATCTCACTTAGATTACGCTTTGGGAATACAAAACGGGAACGCTCGTACTAAAACAAGACATACTGCTCTGTAAGTAGCTTTTTGTTAGATTACATCCAATGTGTTCGGTTGTTACTGTGCTGATCTTAGTGCTCAAGTGAGCACGGCATCAGTTAATTTTTGAGAATGTTAAAAGATGACCACTATAAGCCCAGAGCCCGGAGCGGCACAGTTTGGGATTCGGTGTTATGGATGCTTGCAAGAACTACTATACGAATTTCGCTGTCCCCTTAGTTTATAAAAAAAACTACTTGAGAAAAATCTGGGCTTCAGCTGGATTCGAATCAGTCACAAAAGCAAAAAGCCCACAAGCAGTGAATGCTCTACCAGGTAAGCTGAAAAGACACACTAGGAGATAATAAATTTCATCGGGAAACTCAGCTGTCTATTCAGCCCATGAAATGATCTAGGAGATTGAACGCTTAACAGGATTTCTCAGCCGGTAGAGCATTTGTCGCATCTAGCCATGCCATTTCTATCGCAGATTCAAATCGAGCCAAAGTCCGGATTTTCAACTATTAGGCCCCTTCTGAATTACGAAGTTTATTACAATGTTTACCAATAGTACTATCTTCTAACACAGCTCCTAACCATCTTTCTTCTGTTAAGCATCTAATATTCAACTACTGGGTAGGACAGATTATTATCAATACTAACGTGTTTGTCCCAAAAATGACCGTTTTAAACCGCACTTATCACTGTAACCTCATTACCAAATACAATAAAACGGAACCCAGAAGTTGTCTATTGTAACAAGCCACAGGATATGCGCTCCTTTGAAAACTTTTATTTCTTAACTGACAAGGCTGTGTTTCAGTAGCAGCCCTCCTTCGGAACTGCGGTAAGATGTTTTCCCCCCTGTATATTTTGAGCATGTCAGCTAATGTCAGCTCTTACCACAATCAAGAGATTGTAAACAATCAGTTTCACAAACTACAACGCCCAGTGGATATTGACTGGACAGAGGCCGAATTGCTTCAGTTCCCGCTGAATCTAGTTTCGACCGGTCTCAAGTTACAACATTGGCCTAAGAATGGAAACCTCGGGGTATCGCTGACATCCGCGACAACTTTTTTTCTATACGATTCTGATCAGAGATCCACAACTGCATAATCTGCTCCGGTTGTAAGACACTGATCCTCCAGTCTCTGCGTCAGTGATCTACAAGGATGACTTTTAGTGGTGGTCGTCCATTAAATTCCATACAGATTGTTCGTATGCTAAATCCTGACTAGAAATGCGCTAGGAGAAAGCGTAGATGTACCTGGTGGTACACGGGAATTCGTGCTACACTCCACTGAATTCAAATCAGACTTTAGTGCACTAAATGTTGAATAAGAAACCGAACTTTTGTGGGTGGTGTGGTTCAGTGGGTATGACAGTTCCAAGCGTTTGCGTGGAAGTGGCTCACTTGAAACATTCTTCAGCAGAGAAGGAAAATATCTTACGAAGAGAGCGGGTTGGATTGTTTTTACTTTGGTCTTACCCAACCCTGAAAGTAAGTGTGCAGGATGGTTTCCAGCACTGAACACGCACAGACCACATGGCAGAATGTATCGGTTTACGGATTGGTCAATCACTATGACCGAAAAAAGCGGACGCCTTGCGTGAACATACAGTCACGACGGCGAACACCCTGTCGCACGGACGACTCATATCCACATCCCAGACAGCGGTCCGACGACATTCTCTTTATTAATACAACTCACACAATGCGCATGAGCATTTCTAATCTAAGCTCCCATCCCCTGCTCTAGTTGGCGTTGAGAACTGCTCTTTCAGCATGCAATGTACCATCAAAGCCGAAGAAAGTAAGGGTAACAAAACTAACATGACCGAAATTCTGAAGAACAGGGGGGTTAGTTTGCAGAACCATGGGGTTCGTTAGATTATAAGAATACAAACTGTACAGTCCACTCAGCTTGCTTGCATCTGAAATACTTGCTTCCCTTCGTTGACCGTGTTCTGTAAGTACATTGATTGTCTGTCGCTCCAAAGCGTCAAACAAACAAGACTTCTGTTCAAGCCAAAATCAATGAAACCATTAGCTTGGTGAGCGATAGTTTGGTTACTGGTTAATAACAAGGGACTTAAGTTCATAGAATTTGAACAAAACTGAGAACCGGACGCAGTTATCGCAGCCCAGTAGACATTTCAGTCAGCTCCCCCATCCCGTCGCCGCTTGTATCTAGCTTCACTGACCGGACTGTCATTGCATCCGTGATGGAAAGGCTCAGCACAAACAACTGCTGTGCGTGTACATTGTCACAGATTGCACCACTTATTCTGTGTGGTGAAACGGAGTAACCCAAAGACTGCATCGTCTCCAAGTTCAGGCTGGAAAGATTTTCAAGTGAAACGAGAGTTTAGAAATAAACACGTCTGCTTCTGTTGTCGTAGGAGCAACGCCTCCTCAGAAATTATCAGGAAACCGTTATCGATAAGACTGTGGATCCGAGTACTGGATGGTCTCAAAATGGCATGTGTGCAGGCTGTATCTACCCATTTCTTCGGGACGATAGTAGTAGTGAGGGTGAACGAAAACACCATCCTACTCGTCAGTATTCAAGCAGAGGCACCTATTTAGGTGATGGACTAATTAGGGGGGAAATGCAAAGAGTGATATTGAAGTGTGCTTCGGCAAGGAATGGTCTGTTCCACACACGAACTTAACACTGGCAACTGTGGCGTTCAGGACTTAGCGCTACGTACAAATCAGTGTTTATGTGTGAGGTGATGTTGAAGCATATATCTTGTCTTTCTGAATAAACCGTCTTCGTTCCATCCGCGTTCTCCACTCACAACACTATCTCATATACTCAATGCGAAAATAGGCTAAGCTCCGGGTATAAAACACAATTTGTCGATAGTTCGGTCAAGTTGTCAAATACTCAACTGTTATGGACTGTTAGCACTTCTAGGAACGGCTACCCGGAGAGCTATGTTGACCGTTCGAATGTGGTCCGCCTCTGCATTGGCGCTGCAGGTGGTGTTCGGAAGCGGTAGTTGAATCAAAGATTGAAATCGCCTCAGACCTGAAGTCGGCTGTTAGCCCTAGAAATCTGTGCTAATTTAGTCTGCCGAAGCTTTTGTAACTGTGAACTTTCAGAAGATGGCGTGCTCCAGCTCAGCTTGAGTCGCTGTTTTTGAGGAAGTAACATGTTGTTTTGGTATCACCATACAGTTGACTTACCTTATGGATCTCAGAAAACGTCAGACCACTTCGTTCTAACTGCTTCTCTTGGAAACTTATATTGCTGCCGTAATTATATGGTGGCATATCTACCCCTCCCAGCAAGCGACCTACGTATACCAAGCAGTTTGCGTGTTCGGCTGTCACGTGACTTATTGATACGGTCCAAGGAAGTGAATTTGGCACCGTTAACCTCAGAATAATCGATAGGAACACGAACCAAAAACAAACTCTTCAGCTTATTGAGTGAAAACTTTGCTGATTTCTCCGGAACGTACAGATTCTTCCCCACGGGCTACCTGTCAACCTGAACAACGATGCAAAGTAACAGTGACTGGGGCTGTCTGCCGTTCGTCCTGATGCTGTACCATAGCTTAAAACACCACCAATTCTCATTTTCATGTGTTCCTGCAAATTTAGCGGCTCACTCTCAGTGGGCTTCAAAAATCGCGGTCAATTTGTTCTGAACTCTTCAACCGAACGGCAAACAACGAATATTGAATACGCAATTGCGGCACGTCGTCGCCCGCAAACGGTTGACCCGGAATCTGGGGTCACTGTAATCTTAGTCTTAGATGTTTCGTTCGCACCTTTCTATCGATAGTAGTAAGTCACTGGGAAACCCAGCTAACAACCAGAAGTAACTCCTGAAGAGAGGTTGAACTTTTTGTCAAATCGCATGCGACTATACGTTATTACGACTTGAGGTTGGAGATGATTACACAAGAAGTATTCAACACAAGGTTTACGAGAAATGTGTTACCAAATCAGCGAAGTTCTGAAAGCTACACAATATTTGATAACTATGGCAGAAAATCGCTCTACAAAGCAAGATCTACATCATCTGATTCGCACGTCCCCACGGCGCTAGTGTGCTGACGTCTATATATCGGAGTTTCGGTCCACAGCTCAACAAGGTACTTATTTGAAACTCCTGTGTATTTCCAGCCGGCTCTGTCCGTTTGGCTGACGTTTTCTGCAGTGGGTTTTCGCTTGTTATTTCTCCTCCGCTTGGCCTATTCTGTTTTATGTGTTGTCTGTACTCTGTCTACCATCGGCCTCTACAACTGCATTTAGATATTTCGTCGGGTGTGTGAATATTCATATCTGCGACTTGGTCAACCATCACACAATGCAAAATAGAGTATTCATTGTTTGACAACGAGAGGGCAACCAATTCTAGTTTACCTATTAATAACGTTAACGTCAACGTTACGAGAACATCCGAAGAGGTTTGTTGCGAAGAGGACTGTGGAACGATAACAAGGCCCTATGATGGCCCGGAAAGATTAGAAACTTACAACCATCAATCTGAACAGTGAAATCAGAAGACCGGTTTTGCAAGATGGTAATACCATTTCGTATGTTCTCGTCAGTTGCTAACACATAACAGCGGTGAAAATAAAAAATGTTTAGGCGAATTAAGTTCATGCATCAAGTCAATGTATACACTGGTCTGTCATTGGTCAAAACCATGGCAGACGGAGGTTCAAGGTCAATAGCTTTTGCACACAGAGGACCGGCTTGCTACGCGTGACTAGCAGCGCTTCGAGTGATTTAAGAATGACAGGCTTGTGATGACGCATCAACACGCGGAAAGCGTTTGTCGGGTCGACCACATGACCGGTCTCTAGCAGGTGTCTGGCGATCGAAGAAGCCGGCTTGCGTTGTTTGGTAGGGTCGCGTCGGGTCACACCACACATCAAGTCCTCGATATACTTGGGCACGTGTTCCTTCATTCTAAGGCGCAGGGATCGATCAGTTCTGCCAATGTAAACGTCACCGCAGCTGCAGGTGAACTGGTAGATACAGTGTGAAGTGGACAGCTCTGAAGTCCGCGTCTTGATGTGAGGAAGGGTGAGCGATTTGGTGCGACTGAGTAAGCGCAGTGTAGCTGCATTATACGTCCTTTGGATGGCCTGCATCAGTCGTCGCGTTAGAAACGACATATTACTATCTCCTTTGTACGGTAACTGCATGTACACCGGTTTCTTCGGGACAGACGTTTCCTGTGGGTTTATTAATTTCGGCTTACTGTGAAAGGCAATGAAACCCAGTGGATAACCGTTGGAGACCAAGGTGTCACGAATAAATTTCAGTTCGGCATCTAGTGTATCACCGGTACATATAATTCGCGCTCTGTGAAATAGACAACGAACCAACGAGCGTTTGTGTTGTATGGGTGAGAAACTGTTGAAATTCAAATATTGTCCTCCCCAGGTAGACTTGCGATGTACCGATCGACACACTGTACCGTCATTTCGTCGCTTGATGTTAATGTCCAGAAAGGCGAGCGTGTCTTCCTTTTCAAACTCGGACGATAGCGTTAGATTTGGGTGCGAGGAGTTCAGTAAATCCAATAGTTTCCTTATGGTCTCCTTGTCTTGTGCGAGTACTATTATGTCGTCGACATATCGTCGATGAAGCGGGATGTCATGCAATGTATTCGCGAGGCGGAGCTCAATCATAGACATGAAAAATTCAGCCAAAATCGGTCCTAGAGGGCTACCCATCGCAACCCCGTCTATTTGTTTAAATCCCATGTTTTGAAAGTAAAATTTGATATTTTCAGTACACAATAATAGCAAAGGCTTCAAGATGTTGGGTGGGACATGCAGCTTTATGTTATGAGCCAGTGCAAAGTCACAGATAAAGTCGACCGTCTCCCTTAGTGGCACATTTGTGAAAAGCGAGTTTACATCAAGAGAGCACATAACCTTTTCTTTCAAGTCGACTTTATCTAGAATTCTACACATCTCAAACGTATCCTTCAGACAAAATTGGGAAGTGAGTGCGCGAACTGGCTGTAAAACATCCACTAACCACTTGGCCAGTTTGTGATAAGGCGAACCAGCCATCGCAAGGATTGGCCGTAAAGGCGTTTGCGGTTTGTGAATCTTTGGTAAACCGTATAACTGCGGAGTCGTACTACCTATAGGTTTCATATAGTTGTACTGTCTCTCAGTTATGTATCTATGTAAACGTAAAATCTGCAACTCACGGCAAATTTGTTTCTCTACCAGCATTATGTTGTCAGGCTGGGTGTCCGGTAGAAACTTTGTATCATCTGAAAGGATGACATTCATTTTCTGCACATATTGCTGCTTGTCCATCACCACAGCTCCGGACCCTTTGTCAGGTTTTAAAACAATTACATCCTTCCAATTTACTAGTTCTTTGAGAGCCAGATAGTGTTCACGCCGCAGTAAACATTTTTGTTGGCTGGGTGCATTCAGAAAATGATATGATAGATCCACCATTTTAACCTTGAACCTACGGTGGTCTTCTTCAGATGTGGACTCCAACTCCCCCAACTGATCACATAAGTTTTCGAATTGTGCTTGCACTCGCGAAGTCTCAATAATCTTATGCGGGCATTTAAACTGAAGCCCAAGAGAGAGTACGTCCAACTGTGGGTGCGAAAGAGATCTCGAGGAGAGATTTATAACTAATTTATGTGGATCGGTGGGAAATTTGTCACTCAGTGTGGTGGAGGACAATGATCTTTGAAGTTGTGCCATGGTAGAGTCCCGAGCACGTTAATTGTAGGTAAGCAACGGACTTTCTCACTCGCATCCACTTCGCCTAACTTGTCCTTGTTCAAAATGTGGTTGCTTATTCCACCACTGATTTATTAAAGTTAGTAGTCTGTGCACGACGAAGCATTATGCCTAATACGTCAATGACCAGTACTCAATGTGGCTTAGTAGAGCCACAATGTTACTCAGTCAGCCACTCAGAGTAACACAAAAAACGACAATGTAGCACACCAGTAAAATGCAACACCAAAGCCAAAGGTAGTGAAAACGATAGGCATTCGATGCCGTAAAAAGTTTATGCAAGTCTCAAAGTTCCCTTCCTCTCCTGTCACTTTACGGACCACATGTTTGGCGGCATTCGATTCGGATTAGCCTGTCACAGTGACCGAAGCCAAAGGACGCCGGCGCTTAACCATCACCGCAATTGGCTTGCGCCGCCCCACTTGCGGTTCCACCCACACGCCACATATCCAGTGTGAACCCGGAGAAGACCGGGAGGTGTACCAGTGTGGTCTTTGTGTCCAGGCGGCAAATGCTGGCTAGCTACTTGATTGCCTAGTACGGAAAGGAAACCCTTGTCTCTCGGACAATGAACAGAGAGACTGCATTGACGGGATCTAAACTGAGAAGAAAGATTTGTGAAGTGTAATACAAGAAGCATTGCAGTACAGGAGTGCAGGTTAGTGCATCCCAGAGGAGATAAGGATGAAAAGCAGAATTCACACTGGACTACGAAAAGTCAGGCAGGCCATTCATTAGACAGTACACCATCAAAGCTGAGGAAGTGAATGGGTAGAAGGTCGCAGACACCCGGGTTTCCGAAAAGAGCAGCGGATTAATTGTAAATGATCAGGCTGTTGGCCGATGCAGTCACCAGCGAGCCTATCCTACTCGTCGTCTCTTCGCTGGTGACTTACTAATCCCAAACGAGGAGGGCATTCACTGCCAAAACACAGTTCACACTGAGCTTACGCTGTCCATCGTTAACCTACTGACAAATGAACTGGAATTTACTGTTATGCTGCTGTTCAGTGCTGACTGAGACAATATGCTTTCTAATCAGCATGCGTTATTTAGTTGATGCAAGCGTAGTGAAACGTATACGTTTTAAAAATGCAGGGCCGTTTTTTATTGAAAAATGAACTGCCTTCTGAAACGATGTCACCCATTTTGCCTTTTGAAATGGTCTATTTTAAAGTTGTTTCCACCTATCATATAATCGAACCCGTCGTCTTCTGAAATATTTCCAGAAAATGCTCCGATAATATGAAATAGCATAAGTACTCAGCGCTGTTACGTCAGTCACAGAAGTTGGTCCGGAAAAGCTAATTCGGAGCAACCATACGGCAAAGTCTAAGATAGTGACCACTCAACGGTTACCCAATTGTCGGAATAAGTCGACACTCACCCAAGCGAAACCTAGACAAATATTTGCCCCTGGCAATAAACCGTGAGCGTTGTAATCACCGAAGAATAGCTTTTGAACAAATTCAATCACTGCTCTAATTGTGAGCTTAACATATCATACGGCAGTATATGGCGCGTTCTGCCATCTGTAATAATCCGTGGTAAATGTGGTAGGTCGAATTGATTTGATCCTGAACCACAACTATGATTTTCATTCTAACCAATGGTATGAATCATAATCAATAAGGGGAAGTTACTTTGGTTAACAAAACTGATATATCTAGTTTGGAATCTACGTGCGGATAATTTCATAATACAAAATACAAGTCAATCTTACAAGTGGTTCATTTTTTTAACCGGGAAAATGATCGACCGAAAATGGATATGATGTTTGAGAAATCTGCTCAGTCCGGTTTTACACTAAGGAACTAGTTATCGGTTGTCACATCGAACGGTTGAGAATGCACACGTGTTATCCTCACTGAAAATGATATCGATGTAACATGGTCAACAATATTACTGGAGGTTAGTGCTCAACATACTATTAGATGCTTCTTCAACATATTACAGAATTAGTTGACAGAGAGCGAAACACTCGCTCAGGTTGAGAGTGCTAGTCAACAGAATAAAACAGACTTCTTTAATTTCGTACGAAACATCTGATGTGGGAGGAGAGACATGACATTAACAAGTAAATGTGTGTATTGCGCTCACAACGCTAACCTGACAGCCATCCTTTGTAGATGATTTCCTGAGAAACCAGAAAATCTGAAGTAAAATTTCAATAAAGAAACTATCTACTGTTTAAAAGCCTTGTTTTGAGCTGGTAGCTAAAGACATTTTCAGGTTATTTTATTCTGCTTTCCATACAAAATCTTGTCTAACACACGCCGCACTTTCGTTGCCGGAACTAACCCAAAACGAGTCGATTTAATCGGCCTTTTAGCTCAAGAAGGTATCAGGCATTACTTACTGTCGTCACCCAAATGAACTATACTTACGTGCAACTGATGTTTTTGAAGCACTACGGTGGATTACTATAAGAACATCAGTCAAAACAAGTGTATTGTTTACAGAGGTACCTACTGGACTTATCATAAGTCCGATGTTCCTTTCACCAAAATAAAACGAATTTAGTGATTACCAAAGTGCAGAGAGCAAATTTGGAAGGACTGTGATTTAGATATGAATAGTTTGAGATGACTGCAGTTTATAGCTTTGAAACTGCATGCCTTTTGCTACTTCGTAGCATATGTAGCCACAGGCAGGCGCAACACAGACAGACTGCCTAAACATAGGAGAAGACAAGCTAACCGAAAATCGGACTTTCAGTAGTTTCATTGGTGGACGATTGGCTGCATCGCACAACAATCAAAAGCGTGGAATTAAAAGGGCATAGATAACGCACTTCAAATAAACTAGTGAGAACCGGGGTTCAGGTACTGATTGGGATGAGAAAGTATAGATCTTTCTGGAGTACATCTCACAGAAGACCAGCTGTGCCAATCAGCGGTAAGATTAGACACGGATCGCAACATGGCGCCACATGGTTTCAGTGACCTAAACGGGAATAGCAATCTTCACGTATCAGTGCCTCTGGGAAATGCCGATGCGTGGGATAATTTGTCCTCTCGTTTTAGTCAATTCGCCTGTTAACGATCAGCAGCGTGGTATGCACAGCCGGTTGAACGACAGGCCGCCGGTGCAACCAGTTTGCTCGGGTCGCACTGCTGCTTGAGGTAGGGTCGATGGCAGTCGATCTCATTCACTGTGCATCCAAATGTGCAATTGTTGGGCTTCGTGGACCAACGGCTAAGCTATGTTAGTTGGGGAGGTCAATACCGGCAAGCCGACAGTTGAACAACATGTCAGTCCGGCAAGTCTTAGAGTAAGCTAGGTTAAATTGGATGGCGACCGGCTGTAGCGTCGTTCAACGTGGAATACCCGGCAAAGCAAATGACACTAGCAACATAAGGGCAGGTCTAGTTGACGCTCTGTCCACGATCGATCAGACTTCTCATTCAAACAAGTTTGCAGACGGAACGTAGAGTTATTAGGTAGAAACTTCGTTAGTATTGCTTAAAATTAAGACGTTCAAAACGAGTCCAGCTACCTGCTAGACGTCGCTTTGTATAAACCACCTCTGTGAACCAGGTTGCTCGAAGCTGGTTGTATCGGTTGTCCATCGCCCAACGAGTTGTGTATACCACACTGCTGATCGTTAGCAAGCAAATCATTTGTCAATCGGGTCCTCGGTGTTCCTCGTTTGATTCGCTAGGCGTAGCATCGGATGTACCTCAGAAATCAACTCGAGGTCATGCATGGTGCCAACGATCTGTTCCCATTCAATACCATCACCCACTGGCAATATCCCTTAACGTGTTCCATCGTTATTACTAGGTTGGCGTTGAAACTTTAATTCCGATTACAGATAATCACCATGAGGTTTACACTGAATCGACTCACACAAACCTGTGACGTCTAGATATCCTGTTCTCAAGCGTAAGTGCTCTGTAAAGAACCGTGCGAATATTGAGGGGTTTACACACTGACATTCTGTTTGACTTACATGTAAGGTGAGGTTTATGAAACAACATGTAATCAATTGGTATCCAGTCCTAACCATTGTGCAAAAGCCCAAAGACATCAGTGTAATCAACATTGCTGACCGACCTGAGAGGCACACATCCTGAGTGAACAGCAGTGACTCGCTGTTGATCTCTGTCGAAAGGGAGACAAATCAATTCCGAAAGTTCAGCTGAACGTCTGCCCATCTGAGACCAATCTGAACGTCATTGATTGTTTTGTGACATACATAGGTTACTGAATTTAGTGTCATTAACGGACTCACAAGTTTTAGGTGCAGGTGTGACAGTGGATGGTCAGAATTTCCCGCTTTTCCATTTCCTATCTAGTTGTCATTCTGTGAATTGTTGATAAACTATCCCATTTCAAACATAAAATTTCGTTCAGTAAACATGTCCAGATACGACGATGATGGATTCCAGCACGGCCACTTTCCTGGATCCTACATGACACGGTGAACTGTCTGGGTGACCGAATGAAAAAGCGAATATTTCGAGCTCTGCTGGCTGAACAACGTTCACGGCAGGCAAACGTGTTTAACCATCTTATCCACAGCGTATCAGAAAAACTGGTTGCTCTGAATATTACACGTTGTTTTACAGAGACACGTAGCCTCCCAATCTCACTAAGCATTCCGGCTTCGAACTCAGCGAGCGATGTTCACTGAACAAGCTACTAGTTATTCTTGACTGTGTGTTGAGAGAATATTCAATGGAAATTTGTGATCAAACACAACTATCGGCAACCGTTTTGCTGTATCGATATGAGTTTCTTAGCCGCTCCCCAATGCGTTTGTATGAGCAGTGTGAAGACGGATTACATGAAAACGTCGTGTACGATTGACATGCATGGATGTGAATGTTTGATGGCATCAGTCCTGTGGCTTCACAGTCGTCGGCTCTTCACAGTTCATCCGCTTATTGCCCAGTCCAGCTCATATATATATATAAATATATATATATATATTCAATGATGCCGAGTGTTCCCGCCCCAACACTTCTGTTTGACTTCGTGTATACCAAGTTGGCTCTATGGTGAAAATGATGGATGAGGTTTCGATCCATCCACTCCTCAACCATAAACACTTTCTTACTCTATCTACTCGTCCTATAGGTCTATTCTACTGAACCGGACAATAACAACTTGCAATTGTCCTTCCTACTTCCACTCACCCAAGCATTGTATATTGAACCACTAATTTCCGCTCATTCACCAACCATTGACAATTCCTCTTCACACTGAATTGATCAAAGTGATCAGCATTATATCCTAAATCTTACCACCTGAGTCCACAAATCCCTCTTCTCACAGTCTTCGTGTGCGTCATCTTCTCCCCCTTGTTTCGCCCATACATTTGTGTACTCTCGAAAATATTTACCGCCCTCAGTATGGTTACCAATTGCTTTTCCATACCTGAACCAAACGTGTACTGACTGATTCGCTAAAGTTCCTAGGCCCTTTCACTCAATCGTAACCCCTCCACACTTGTTTTCGTCTTTGGGTTTACATGATGACACTGTGATTTCCATCACCCTACTGTAACTAGCAAAATCTACAGAATTTTTTCAACCTGGTGCTCATTTTCACCCTATCAAAACGGACAACATACCACTCCTGTTTCTGTGAGTTTTCGTTTTTGACAGCAAAATACATCTCCAAATCTGTGCGCACTGAAATGGGAAGACGCACAGAATGACACACACGACTTATGAAGGGCACAAACATAAATCAGCTGTCATTACGAGATAGATGTGTCCCATATACGGATTTAATCGATCTACACTGAAAGCCTGATAACCGTCACACGATCGAAGCTGAAGACATCCTTGAAATACTTTGGACAATTCGAACCTGACGTTTTATGGTTACCAACCCCCAGGGCATTTGAAAACGATGGAACGGAAAACGAGTTTTTTCGTTAGGACCGTTACAAGCCGAGAGGATTTTGAGCGTATAGATGTAGCTTAAATTCCACTTTTGTACATCAGATCACATAAGCGGTGTACGTAGCGTTAAGCCCCCCATCAGGCACAAACGCAGTTGTCTAGTACCTAGACCGCACCACCCCTCAAAACGACCAGCTGAAGTGTTCACAACCTGTAAAGAAAAATGAAAACTAAGGTTCACCGATTGCCAGTGAGCTGGACGAAGTAGGCTTTACTAGAGATCAGGCGACACAAACCATTATTTAGACACTATAGCGAACTTCCGGGGTGCCGCTGTAGCTAATAAATATATGATGTCTGCAAATTCTGTAGAACCGGAGACTGTGTTTCATATGGCCGACTCTCTTTTTAAGTGAGATGTTGAATATCCTCCTTTTCAGTTGCAATCCCCTGATAATCATACAGACAAGAATATATCCAAAGTAATCACCCTGCTTTTTAAGCTGCGGCAACGTGCAATGTGAGGTTACAGGGTGTTCTTATATGTAAGCGGAACGGTTCACCAGAGTTCATCAACCTCATGTTCAGTACGTAACCCTTCTGTCGACGATATGAACCTCTGAGTCGACCACTTCACTGAAGGCAACGTCACGTGTTTACCTGCAGCTCAGTAAACTTCTGAAACATGGGAGGATATTCGTCTGTTCAGCCGATCGTATCTACCAAAGATGGTTTAGCTCATAAACTGAGGGTTGCATGCCCAGTGTTATTGAGTGTTGAGTAAAATCGCTTGACGAAGTTAGCAGTCGGTAGACGAACCCTTTTATTGACGGTGGCCTGTCACTGACGGGTGCTGAATAAGATGTGGTTAGAAGTAAGACCTCAGTAGTAGGCCTGCTTAAAATGAGCAAGTGAAACACCCGTCCTCTAGAGCATGCGGTGGTCGTCACCGTTTGTTTCAGACGGTGGATGCTGCTCTCATGTGGCCACCCCATAGATGAAGGTTAACTGAGAGTGAGTCATTTTCCGAAGACTGTGTGAAGTCAATACGCGAAATCTAAAGTCACCGGTTTGGGATGAAAAACCTCAGGTTTGCTAGCAGCCTGCGAGCTGATTGAGAATGGGAACTTAGCACGTGAACCTTTAGTATTCGTATGAACAGATTGATGATCCGATAATACACAATTCGCCAAAGAATTAAGCCTCTGTGGACAAAATATCTGGGCCCGTTCAAAACAAAAATTGAAGATCAAATTAGAGTAGGAAAACAGTTACATACCATGCTTTTCTACTGATACCTACGCAGGTTTACTTACCTAAATCCAGGGCAGCGTACGCTACTTATTTCCAACTAGTGAATTACATGCAAATTAAACATCGTTCACAGATGATCACAGCTTTCTCATTCTCACTATTGTTCACTGACAAGAGTGAAACTCGTGTGTAGTGCCTATTTCCAAAAACCATTACCTGACAAATCCACGGGATTCAAAAAAGTGAGTGACGTTTAATTCCTGTGTTCGCTGAAATCCCCTCTATTACTTATCAACAATGGAAGGAATATTTCAAAATCTTTGGTCGGATCATGCATAAGAATGTGTACCAAACATAATTTTGACAAAATCTTTGGCGAGTGATTTATTTAGGCAGCCCTAATGTAAAATTAGCGGGTTGGTAGTCGCCGCACATCATATTGGCGCCTTTTCTAACGATAGTTGATAGAGCAACGGCTGGATATTGCGTTCAACAGCCGTGTTGGAAGAACACAAAAGTTTCCGCTCTCATATGGTTAGAATATAAATTCTAGTATTCAGTAACAGGTGAACTGTTTCTTTCTTCTGAACCATACTTGTTACATGCGAATAATCACATAGGATGAAGATGATTCCCAGTCTCCAGAAATGGAAAACTTCCAGGAGAGAAGTGTCACATTCACTCCCACGCAGAATACCAGTTGGATTCGTCAAATTTGGGTTGGCTTGACGTTCTGTCACACTGTATTGGCAGCCTTAGTATAATCCAACCAGATGGTTCAGCAATTACATTACCAGACCAGCACAGAATGTTACTGGGGTTGCAACCAAATTTCATATCGTTAGCACAATCGGAGTCAAGCAACTCATTAGTTCCGCTGTAAGCTTGCACATTTCCACACTTCACTATTGATCAGAACTAAGGTGAACAAGCTCCTAGGGGCTGTTGAGAGGGGGCGAAGTTTGAGAAGACACATACTGTGGTTCCCAAATGCACTACACTCTATTGTGTAACAGACTTACCAGCGTGAATGTTGTCGTATCTCGTGAAGTTTTCTCCCTATTGTAGATGAGTATGATATCTTAGCTCTCAGGAGTAGTGGACGCTTCCTAGTGAGTGTCGTTTTTGGGTGACCATTTTCAACGGTTACTGACTAGCCCTAATGGCCTTCAATCGTTTGATGCACACAGCTTGTAGGTCCTTAATGCCCGTACTGTCTCTACTGTCCGAATCCTCACCTTCCGGTAGATTGTTAAAAATGAATCAACTTAATTGTTGAAGAATGAATACTGAAAACCAGGTTGTCCGTTTGAGTAGCTTATCTCCGTTCATCAAAGACGCATTTAAAGAGGTTACCGGTTCAGCGATATCCTGAACCATGAATGGGACGTCAATGCAGTCGAATGGTGCAAGAGGCTCATCCAAGTTGTCTGGTTCGACCCATTAATTCCTCCTTAACTGTACACCACTCATTTCGCCCGGGAATTTTGTTATTCTTTCCTACAGGGTAGTATTACTCAAGATTGGTACACTAAAAGCCTTTCACTGTTACTATCAGTAATCCATTATTCGGCTAACCATCATCAGTAATTAAGCATACCCTGCTGAGCATCAAGGTATGCAAAACATGGATGCGATAAGACTTGCGAAAAACCAGTGAATTGGTCGTGAAAGCTACAGGCACTGCAAAGTTTGCAAGTGTATGCTGTTTTTATGTCAAGCTTTTCCAATTCAACTCTCCCATGTAACGGAACTAATTGTTCACGCACGCCAACATTCCAATTACTGATGGATAAGCAGGTCCTGACATAAATGGGGTGGTATTGTGTATACCCAATTTCTTATTAGTCCAGAACGAGTACAAACCACTACACCAGTTAGGGCGCTTAGTGGTAAGTAGGTTCAGATTTGGTTAACGCGACCTGAATACCATTCACCTCTGATCGCTGCTACCGCATTCGAATAAATTTTTCAGCTAAATCATTTCTGAAGATCCACCAGACTCGAGGTTCTTTCTTATCAGGGCTCTTCAGTAATGCATAACCTTGAAGCGACTGGGCTTCATTCTCCCGCACAATTTTTTATGAGATAACTATGTTGACGGCTGTACTACAGACTTCGAACGGAGGCCAGCCGAAGTATCACATACAAACGCCATACGGCACTTGTCGTGAGCGACAACAAATTTATCTGGTTTCTTCAGAACACGCAAAATAAATCTCCCGTTATCTCTAACCGGTGACCTCATTAGTGAAACTTTTCAGTCAAGCTGAATTTGGTTGGTACAATTTGAACACTGCTCATATTTGTTCGCAGCCTTCGAATTCTTATAGGTTTTCCGGCTAGCACCTTTCGATAACATCAGGTTCCCTCCAGAGAAGGAGGCCGACCGACATGGAAAGTGCACTAATCCTCTGTGTACTTCCATTTTTAAAACAAACCCAGAAACATACAGGAAACATTTTTGGGGTTTGAAATAGACACACTACTTCCGGGAAGGAAATTATGATAGACCTGTCAGGCCAACTCCAGACTGTTTATGCATAAGTTTGGAATGAATAAATAAAATTTAACAGCCGTCTGCACGCCATACTCATACCTTCATCTGACAGGCTAAAACCATACCTACCTCAGATTGCGAGACTTAACTAGAGGGTCACTTGATAGTGATTTTGTCTCTCAACCAGGACATTTATCACCTGTTCACTGTTATGTGTTAGGAATGTTCTACAGAAGAAGTTTCATTAAAGTAGTACTTGAAGCATGTCATACATGTCATTTTTGAATATGAACACACAGAATTAGTGTTTTAGATGCGGTAATTGTACCATAAACCGAGACAGAGAAGGAAACAAAATATTGCTCGCCGATTTCTCGGAGCTTCCTGAAGTAAGAAGCTGATGAGAAAATAGTCCCTTATCTATGAACTTCTTCGTGATATAGACATCTTAGCCTGATCCTGAACACATATAGATCGTTGCTCACGTTGATATTCTGATGACCAAGAGTCGGAAAATTCCCAACCGTAGTTGTTTGACTCGTATCCTTTTTTGGCTGGCTCAGCAGCAATCCAACGCCTGCTGGTTGTTTCTGCTGCAAAGTAGAACATACTGAAGGGTGTAACGCAAAGCAGTTTACTCCATATTTTCTCTCTTAGTATGGTCGAATTATATATAGCCCAGTAGAACTCGTCTGAAACTGTGATAATTTGTCGATGTGTGACACTTGAGTGAAGTAACTGGATAAATCACATTCTACTGACTTTTGGAATAGGTGTGTAATAGTGCCTTCAGAAATCTGAAGAATGCATAAATATGCGTAACGGCGTGATAACCCGAAATCTGTTTGCACAGAACTTATACAACTGTATGAAATCATAAACGATACTTCAACCTTGAATAACAAGGCTTCGGCAAACAGAAGTGATTTCGACATATTTGTAAGCACGCGTAATACAGTTACATAGAATGTAATGACAACTAGAAAAGTTTTGAACAATTAACATGAAGGAAAAATAACTTGACTGGACAAACGACCGACACTAATTGGTCGCGGTTGAAAATACTAACGAAATAGTCATTCAATAGTCAACTCCAATCGAGTGTGCCAGTGAGTCGAGGATTGGGCGGCCGTGATTGACCAGGTAAGACCAAGTGTTCCAACGTACTGTTTCCGAACACACAAATCCGGATGACTAGATCGAATCACGACCGCCTATGTTGTCGACAGGACGCGACATCTGATCTTGCTGGACATCGTGTTAGGGATGCGATGAGCTGTGCGAAACGTTCTCCTTGTGTTTTTCAACTGATCAGGATTGACTCATTTTCCCAGGATTGATGGATTCATGTTATTTTTTGGACCACTGATAAAGTGATTTGCAGGTGCCTAACAGAACACACGTTATTCGCATTTAAGAGGGATGGAAGGAAACTCAACTTATCCTTGCTATGCGATCGAATCGATGATTGAACTACTTTCAGATGCCACGGGCAGAAATCGTGAAAAGCTGAGCGATAGGAAAACGGGTGAAACTGACCCTTTCAGGCCGCTTCATATACGCAGAGAACCCACTGGATGTGAATTCCACTAACTGCTGTCTCCGGTCGTTCTCCTCGGGCATTTTTAATCAAAAGGAATGTGTGAGTATTGTATGTGAAAATTAGAACAAGTCAGGTAGTTGGCTAAAACTCCCATTTGTGGGGCTGAGCACAATCTACTGGAGGATAGTGGAAGTGTTGGTGAAGGCACGAGAGTACCATGCGCGCCTGCCATGAGGCGCTTTTGTCAGTGTCAAGTGGTTCACGGTTGATCGGGTTTCAAATGACTTTGGGGCCGTCATTCTGGACAAGGACTTTGGAATAGTTGGCCAAGCGGGGTGGGGGGTGCGAACTGTTTTTTTGCACACGATTATAGGTCGTAATTTCTGATTGTAGTAGCCTGTTAGGTTTATCACATTCGCACTCTGACAGTAGGCTTCGCGAAACTTGTTTTTGATACGAAGTACTTAGTCGGGCCTTATTGGATGTTCTATATCGATTCTAACAGAGCCAAATTCTATTACTAATAGGTTAGGTCTCATCTAAAAAGTGAAAATACCTCCAAAGTTTTCTGAGCAGAAAAATGCACTCGAAAATGGAATTTAATACTGTCCAGATAGCCGATAAAAACCTGTTAGTGTTACCATCATATGAAGGTGAAGTTACAGGCGAGACTATAACACTCAGAATACCTATTGCATTCAGACCGCCTATTCTTATTGCCTATGACGAATAAGAAGTGAAAATTGGTCGATCCCTTGCGATATCAAAGCTTTGGATGAGGAAGAGAATTGCTTTACTGGACAAATTCGGTTATACATCAAAAATCGTGTGCCTCTTGTTTGTTAGTACGAAATTCCAGTGGGAGAAAACTGGTGAAGGGACGTCAGCAGTTGAAAGATATTCATCAGGAGCCAGAGGTCGACCAAAATGTATAGCTTTTATTGCTGCCTACTCAGTTGATGGTACTCGTCCGAAATGTGCTCTTATCCCATGATAATACATGAGGTTGAGAAACCGATCAAACTGCTAAAAACAACTTGGAAAACGCACTCGAGTCCGTGGGCTGCATCGAAAAGTTTACTTCAAGGACAGGAAAGTTTTATCTCTGATATGTTGCAGTCTGCTATTAACGGTCTCATGATGGGAAGCGTTAACTTTCGGACAATCAAACTGAAGAATCCCGTGATAGTATAGAATTGTGGT
Source organism: Paragonimus westermani (assembly GCA_008508345.1). Lineage (NCBI taxonomy): Eukaryota > Metazoa > Platyhelminthes > Trematoda > Plagiorchiida > Troglotrematidae > Paragonimus > Paragonimus westermani. Next base: position 105,182 of record QNGE01001880.1, read on the forward strand.
TATTCTGCGCAAGCATTATTTATTTACAGGTTAACGATTGATTGTATCACTCTGTTGATGAGGATCATGTAGACTGCCAGTTTGTCCCGGTAACTGATGACATCTTTGTAAGCGTGCCCGAAAACGACCAGCTGGATGAAACCATAACAGAGATGATGTAGTGTCGAAACTGTATGGGTGATATTTTGCATGTGGTTGACTGTTTGAAGGACATGCGGGAGTTACTAACGCCTGTTAACGGAGCTCAGTACGCCCATATCTTTACCCCAAAAGACGAAACCAATCAGCATGACAATGATACGCAGAACAAATGATTAGATATAACAAGTAATACTCAAAAAGAAAACCAGGAGTGGTCACTGCAATCCTGTCTACAGCTATGTGCCGATAGGTTTTAAACAATGACATGTACGTCATCTGACGGACAGAATAAAAGCGAGTTGTAACGATTGCGCAATAGGGACAGAGAGACTGTTGATACTACTGTCTGTCCTGAAAAGCCTATCAGCAATTGTGAGTAAGAGACAAACTCGACCCTTAGTGACCGCAAATGATAGTGTTGTGAATCCAAAAGGCGGACGACACACAGGTTGCTTTATTGGAGAAATCAACACACTTTAATTAAGTAGTCCGAATGTTCCTATGGTTCATTATAAACTGTTCACACTAATGAGTGCCTGTTAGAACGAGTTCGAAATGCTGTTACTCTAAGCTCTGCTGAAAAACAAACCGGAACGTGAATCCATCAATCCTGGGAAAATGAGTCAATCCTGATCAGTTGAAAAACACAAGGAGAACGTTTCGCACAGCTCATCGCATCCCTAACACGATGTCCAGCAAGATCAGATGTCGCGTCCTGTCGACAACATAGGCGGTCGTGATTCGATCTAGTCATCCGGATTTGTGTGTTCGGAAACAGTACGTTGGAACACTTGGTCTTACCTGGTCAATCACGGCCGCCCAATCCTCGACTCACTGGCACACTCGATTGGAGTTGACTATTGAATGACTATTTCGTTAGTATTTTCAACCGCGACCAATTAGTGTCGGTCGTTTGTCCAATCAAGTTATTTTTCCTTCATGTTAATTGTTCAAAACTTTTCTAGTTGTCATTACATTCTATGTAACTGTATTACGCGTGCTTACAAATATGTCGAAATCACTTCTGTTTGCCGAAGCCTTGTTATTCAAGGTTGAAGTATCGTTTATGATTTCATACAGTTGTATAAGTTCTGTGCAAACAGATTTCGGGTTATCACGCCGTTACGCATATTTATGCATTCTTCAGATTTCTGAAGGCACTATTACACACCTATTCCAAAAGTCAGTAGAATGTGATTTATCCAGTTACTTCACTCAAGTGTCACACATCGACAAATTATCACAGTTTCAGACGAGTTCTACTGGGCTATATATAATTCGACCATACTAAGAGAGAAAATATGGAGTAAACTGCTTTGCGTTACACCCTTCAGTATGTTCTACTTTGCAGCAGAAACAACCAGCAGGCGTTGGATTGCTGCTGAGCCAGCCAAAAAAGGATACGAGTCAAACAACTACGGTTGGGAATTTTCCGACTCTTGGTCATCAGAATATCAACGTGAGCAACGATCTATATGTGTTCAGGATCAGGCTAAGATGTCTATATCACGAAGAAGTTCATAGATAAGGGNCAACAAACCAAATTTCGTCTACACTTTAACGGAACAAAGCTGAAAAATTGTGTGTGGTGGTCAGTCCACGTTTTTTTCTATGAACTGACCTTTGAAGTGACCTATCAGTTCTTCAAAGCATAGTGACACATGGAAATGATTGTTGGGTGTTCATCTTTATGACGATAGTGAACGCGATGATGGGGTTCGCAAGATTGAAGTCAGCTAGTAGATACCGTGTATTGTCTTTAACATTTATTAGGCAAAACATATTCCGCGTAACCTCTATAGAGAAAACAGTTATCGATGACGTGACTTAGTTCATTGGTCTCTAGTTCGGCTATGAATATGTCCGCGAGTGACGGACCTGGGGGGGGTCCATTGCTACGCCATCACATTGCCTATAGAGGTTCCCATTGAATTGTAACTGAACATTTGAAGTGTAGACCAATAATAGTCGCTCTTTTAGTTTCGCGATGGGAATGCCGACGTTGAATTGTCTGCTCTCAATATAAGCGCACAGGCAATCAATCGTTTCTGTTAACGGTACGTCTGTGAACAACTTGGTTACGTCTACGGAAACCATTCCGTAATTCTTGATATTCATTGAATCAACCGCGTCGATGAAATCTGAAGTATCCTTTAAACCGAATGGGGTCAGCTGTGATTTGATTGGTTGCAGTAACTCCAACAGCCACTGAGCTGAAGCATGATGCGGAGAATTGTAGACGTCGAGAATCGGTCTTCAGGACACTCCATCTTTGTGAACTTTAGGGAGACTAGAGAGGCGTGGGATGACCGTCCCTGTTGGTCTGATGCGCTCAGAGGTGCGTGCGTCGATCAAATCTTATCGTTTCATGCCACGGAGTGGTTTGAGTAGTTTCTTCTCTATGGCTGTTGTTCTATCCTTGTTATTTTTCGTCTTAGTAAACTTTGATGTGTCGGACAATCTAAGTGACATTTTCCAACACACTCGGTTTCATTTGATAGAACAACACGAGATCCTTTATCTGGTCTCGCCCATAGAACGTTCGTATTAGTTCGAGACTCTTTTACGGTGTCTTAATGTTCCTGCTTTTACAGACTACAATTCAGTACCCCGTTATTTACGTATCTGCAGCATGTATTCACGAGAGTGGATTTGCGGTGTTCCGTGCTAAATCATGAAGACGGAACGAGTTCACCCAGTTGCTGGTGTAGACTTTCAAACTGAACTTTAGAGTTTAGACGGCTGTACTTAGGTAGCTTGCATAGATTATCCTCGTTCAATTGTGTGCATCATCTCACCTGTTTGTGTCAAGCTGGCCACCTTGCGAGAACCACAAGACGGCTATCGGAAAGGATTCGTGAATACCTTCCGAAAGGACTTCGCAACGGCTCGATGAAGTTCATTTTCAGTGCAATCGGTTCTCACCTAATTGACACTGGTCATCAAATTGAGCCGGATGAAGTCTTCCGAGTTATCTACAGGGTTCTTCAAGCCCACTCCAGATCTGTCAGGTAGCGACTGTTATCGAGGCCGAGGCTATTGCCATCAGACTCTGCAAGCCGTGTCTGCGTGATTGTGTGCATCATCTCACCTGTTTGTGTCAAGCTGGCCACCTTGCGAGAACCACAAGACGGCTATCGGAAAGGATTCGTGAATACCTTCCGAAAGGACTTCGCAACGGCTCGATGAAGTTCATTTTCAGTGCAATCGGTTCTCACCTAATTGACACTGGTCATCAAATTGAGCCGGATGAAGTCTTCCGAGTTATCTACAGGGTTCTTCAAGCCCACTCCAGATCTGTCAGGTAGCGACTGTTATCGAGGCCGAGGCTATTGCCATCAGACTCTGCAAGCCGTGTCTGCGTGCCTAAAAACATTTCGTGCAAACCTGACATCTCCCTTGGCCAACTATTCCACAGGCACTTGAAACTCAAGCAAGCGTGAGTCACCTGACACCGTCGGTTGCATGTCTAACGGCCTGCACGAGTGACACATTAACACTGCCACCACCTCCTCCTCCTCCAATAGACTGTGATCCACTTTATTTCTGTGATCTTAATGACCCATTTGGCTTGCTCTAATTTTTCATTTATAAAACACATATACCCTATGTAAGTGTAAAAGCCAGCTGTTCGCACAACTGACTTCTCCAATATCATTTACTCGTATATGACTCTCATACATTGGCATGAACTCAGGGAACAGTTCGCTAGTTCCACCCTTAGTAGAGCTCATCATTATTTAGCATCCGTCTCATGGCCAAGATTTTTCCTGCGGCCACCCTTTGTTTAGCAATCATGTTGTTCACTGCGTCTTTTATCTTACATCAGATACATCCGAATTTCCGTTCTGATCACTGAACCATGTTCACGTGTAACTGTTGCTCAGACTGTCCGGTCGCCCGGGCAACGGACACAGTAGCCGTCTGGTTGACACTCATCGGTAATGTAATTAGGGCTATTTTCTAAGTTAAAGTAACACAATTCCTTCAAATTTCTGAACGGTGTTTTGATCAACAATGAAACCAGCGGTCACAAGTGTGTGCAGTTGTGCGTTCGCTTAGGATAGTCAGACGTGCGCAATTGGATTTCACTAACACAATGTTTTACATGGTTGCTTCATAAAAGTGTGGCCGGAATTTAAATCCCGATCTTCACATGGAAATGCTGTGTTGCTGAAACACAACGAGAACAAAACTTGAGTCCGGTCCATCTTTTTAAGAGTGACTAGCTGGAAGGTTGATGGGCTGTGGACAGCTACCAGTTTTCCCCCAAATTACATCAAGTTACATTTTATGATTTCTAAGGGATTTTCCTTTTTCCTGAAATGAATGATTTCTCGCCAAATCATATATATCTTACGTTTTCTGGTATGTATTTTCAAGCGTATGTCAGCTTTATTCTCGTATCAGAAGCGTTTTTTTCTCTGACTACAGCGGGAATTCGGTGCTTGCCTAACTGAGAAGTTCATCTATGAAATGTCAGTCATGTTCGAAATTAGCTAGTACATTCAGATAAATTTTCTGGTTGACCCGCAACAACGGCAAGAATTAAATCCAAACTGTACCCTCTAACTGGTCCTTATCACTAGTGTCTATGGTCACTGAATCATGCGTAAATGCATCCGACTTTCTACGTTACTTTCTTGCGATTAGTCTACCAATATCTGATGGTCGCATCCTGTTTTAGTCTCACAAGGACTGGCGCATTTGCGAGAAAACAGAACTTATTTGGAATATACTCATGCTCTGATCGGTTATTGATACATCTTGTTTCCGGTGCACCAGAAGGCGATACTACCATCAGCTTTGGTTAACTAGCTAGGAGTACCTGGCACGATAACTTTCCAGTTAGCAGTCATTGTCGTACCGGAAACGTGATGATGATTTACTAACAAAATTACTAAAACTGGACAAACATAAGATAATCGTCCATGCACACTCTTCCCCCGTACCGTTTTTTCCAGGCGGGATAATTTCAATCCCCAAGTTTACGTTAGGCACACATAACTCAATGAAGTGTAGTGCGCAGCTGCACGATTTTGAAGATACTTCCGGGGATTGCTACGTTATTTTGAATTGACAGCGAGAAGCTGATCGATGGAACACAATTTACATTTGTTGTTCGAAGCAGACGACTTCATTGACATATTTCCACTGGGCATTTTTCATGCTGATGAGTTATTGATGTGAAATTTCAGATTTGTTATTGCTAACGCGTGGTCAAAGAGCTACTTCATTGTAATTATACATTTTTCAAAATTAGATAATGAGCAAAACAAGAGAGTCAAGAGGAGCAATTATTACCGACAATGGTCATCAAGAACCTGAAAAATGTAAAACAAAATCTCATTTTCACATCAACATGAAACAGACATACATGACTGGGGAAAACCTCGCATACCGTAAGTCGGGTTCATTAGCCTCGTATTTATTTTGCGCAAAACAACGGATTCAATTTAGGAGCACCTGACCATTACGACACACGCCCATGGACTAAGTTTATCAATTGTAATCTGCCAGAGTTAGCTAGAGTTGTGGACCAATTCTGTCAACTTCATGCAGTCGACCTAGCGAAGACTGTTGATTTAAACCCACGGTTCGAATGAGCTAAAACGTGTTTGTCACCAGCCGTACAGTCCGGGTTTGGGAGCGCCTGACATAATGCATTCAAACCCTCAAGTTAACAATAAGTTTCCAGAATTAGTCAGACGAATCCTATTCGGTGTTTGTTCACCTGCCAGAAACAGCGATAGTTGTGAATATTGATGAATAGATAAACACAACCGGTTTTACCTTTAACACTGATTATGTGGCACAGTGCGGAACACGATTTCTTGCATGTAATGAGTGAAAGTTGTTTTATCTTCAATCAACAATTACGGTCATTTGTTGACATAGAATTTGTTAATATGCCACTAAACCATGACAAGAGTAAACTTCTTCTGCACATCCCTCAAAGGGAGACGAGAGTTTCCAACTACTCTGATCACGTTCACCGCCTAACAGAACGTTAGTAGACTAACAGTTTATTGTAACGATCACAACAACGTAAGGATGTTCTGGGCCGTCAGCGCAGCGTAAGGCAGTACACGCAGTGCGAGCAATTGACGTGCGTACGACCAGTACCCCCGCTCGACAAGATGGACAATCCGAATAGAACAACGCGTGTGGAGCAGTCGGTGACGCAGCACGCGGCGCACCACCCTCTTTAGGCATTATGCTGCGGTAACGGATTTTCACGTAGAGGTACAGAGGAGCGGTTTCAAACTAATTAAGACCCGAACACATCGAAACCGGACCTGTCAAATTGTCGCAGCTACGTTTTAATGCTCATTGCCAAATGATCGATAGAAGCGAGTGTTTGTATCATAATGACAGTTGTGTTCATGCTCATCTCTCAGACCGGCCTAATCGTTTGTCGAACCGATTATGGTCTGGCGTACACACCAAGCGCTCGGTACAAAGAACTCCGTTCAACCTGTCCGAAACACCCAGTGAATCCTTGAGAACAGCGTACTTGAGAACACGATCCGTATTCCGTGTTTCATGATCAAGTTGAGTAATAAAATCCGCGAACTGTATGCTTTCTAACACTTACGCAACTACTGTCTCAAATTGTGAGTTTTTCTGATTGTGGAGCAAGGAAGGTGAATTCCCATTCGCAGTGCTTCTAAACGACAGCCGAAGCAGTCTACTTTGCAGCTCAGCCGTGCGAGAACTTCTGTTCAACCCTTGTTATTAGAGTACGGATGGAAGACAGACTTCCATGTAAGCAACCAGCTTCTGCTTGTACTCTTTTGTTTGCTCACCCCGAGCTCCGCACATTGTTCCTGCTGCAACTCGATTGTCTGATTGAAGAGGCGAGCATCATCCTGAGTAGCTGAACAGCAGTTGTAGTAAAACAGTTTCAGGCGTGGCTATTACCAAATTGGCTAACTGTAAACGGCGATGCAAGTTCAAGAGTCAACAAAGGCGTTGGTGAATACTATCATGAACTGCTTGACAGTCATTCACTTGCATCACCTATTGGACTCAATATGACGCGGTGACTTGGGTGACTCGGAGCTCAACTGATAGTGCACTTCGAGCTTCTAGACATACTGTTTCTGTCGCTAGTTCGAATCTAACGGAAATGCAAGTTTTTCGCAACCTAATCCTTTCAAAACTATCAAGTCTGCCACATTATTTAGCAGTAATCTAGTCATTCTGTTAGTAGGTAAAGTATCTTACAGATCGTTCACCGGGCACCAAGAGAGTGATCTAAAATGTTGTGACTCTGAGTGGTATCAAGTGAGAAGGTCATTAGTGTCTGATTGTGCGGCCTTAATCTCTGCGTTCAGACGGAGTATGTATGGAAACTTGACCTCGTTGGTCCTCACAGTCAGTCAGATTTGGACGACTGGTTGCATAAGTAGTATCAACCATGCTGTCGGCAACACTCATTTTCTTGGTTACCGTTTTATGATATTCTATTCTTTCTACTCAGCCTGATGATCAGACACGAAAAATAAGTCGTTCACTGTTTTGTTTTCCACGTAACCTTGTTCATTCACTTTTCTCATACTCCACCATCCACAGTATCAAGCTCGAATTTTCCTAAATTTCAATATTAATCGATCCTTTTGGTTTTAACAAAGGTTGACCTTCACCTACGACTGAAATGAAAAATCTGTGGGAATGCAAAAGCTGTGGTCAATTGTGGGTGACTTTCACCCTACATTAAATGACTCTATTCGATTAGTGTGCCTTGCTTCAGTTAGTCGCCTTTTTCAGCACGACTTGCGCTGTCTTCGATACATGGATTAAGCTGAACAATGCCGTGGGCCTATTCTATAATGATCGGTCTAGTGCAGTGAGGACAAACACTTGCACTATACTACTCACACTACTACCGTTCAGTGTTCAGACATGGGTGTGTATTTGGATACTGAAGTAGCCAAGGGAGAAATACAAGAAGAAACATTGCAGTGAAATTTGACATGAAATAATTTTGGGTGCATAGAGGAACTGGGTACTGGCAACCGTTGCAACCGTAGCGTTCTTGGACCAATGTTGTGCGCAAATGTGATTTTTGCTGTCTTGTGGAGCGAATGTAGTGGTTTTGCGTAGGAACAATCCTCATGCTATTTGGGTTCTTGGCTAGCAACACTAGCGCGGCAGAAAACCGATACTATGGCCTTTAAAGTCCTTTGGCCGTTTGGAGCGCCGATCATGGCAAAGTTGGACCGGGAAGGAAAGTTCGGATGAACTTGGCGAAAACCACCCGGAGTGATGAATATCCATACCGATTATCAATGAGTATTTACTCTGATTGCACCCTGAACATACACAGTAGTGCACTAACGAAAACAGACTTACTTCCACAAATACAATACTTATGCATAATGATGTAACCAGTGGATGATTAGTCAGATATCGTGAATCGGCCATCAGAGTACACAAAGGTATGACCCTTAATTTAGCACGAGATGAAATATATTCAGATGTATTTTTATCAGCTCGTGTTAACTTCAGACAACGTGAAATATGAGAACACTTGGCCGAATTCCCCGTAAGCACACAAAACACTTCAAGTCAAATATCACGCGATTTAACTAGCAAACTCCCGTGACAAAAAATACCTTCAAATATCGAAGACAGAATGGTGTTAGTAGCTCAATCGCGATGAACTGTGAGAAGCATATCGTCTGATGGAATGAGTTGGTTTTTTTGACTGATCAGCAGATCAGGTGAGCAGATATTGTTTACATTAGCTACATACAGATTAGTGGTGCGTGTGAAACCGTTGACTATATATATATATATATATATATATATATATATGGAGTGGGGGAGGGAGAGAAAGAAAGAAAAAATGGGAAAGAGAGCCTAAATGTATGAGATACCACACTACAAACACAGCCCGTTTCTCAACATATATAATGATTGTGTCTGCAATAATTTTTAAGGTGTCACTATCTTGGACATAAATATTACTTTGTATTTTTTTCAAGGTACTAGGCTAGAGCAGATTAGCTGTCAACTCTAAATAACATTTAACTGACTACCGTGAAATTTAAACAAGGCATATTTGTACAGAATCGAGTGGCAGTTACGCAAACAAGTCACACAAAACCTTGTAATCTTGTAGCACAAGACGTTCATAGATAGAAAAACACTTCGAGTAAGTCAAATTGTAACATTGTATTACAGGGCATCAACGTCACTAATTGTCCATCATTCGTTACCATATCTATCACAATTTACTCTTCAGAAATCTCTTAGAATACAATGGGAAATCAGTAACAGAATAACCCCCTTGACTCGTGGTGATATTAAGTATGTGTCCGTTGCTACCAGACTGTCCTGGTGTTTGGTGTACAAATTAATATGTGTACGTCTTTGTCTCGCGAAACCTCGTTAACACGGCTGTATAAAAACCAATCAGGTGCTCACCTGCAGAAAGGCAACACTGTTTGTTCGAACAAAATATTGGGCAATCATTCCTTAATATCATCTAATCTGCAACTGTAAATAGAGTGACTGATGACATTAATTGCTTCGTAGTTACTTGATATTCTTGTGACTTCGTTCCAGATGGTCACGTGCATCTAGCGTATATTCAGTTTTCTATATATGTAGTTCACTTCTCGTCACGTGTTGATCACTTCTACACAGTTCATCCTGACAATTCACTTTGTCTACCTTGGTCTTGTTGATTGTTCACCGTTCAATCGTGTAATACACCCATTCGGATGAGGATTGTCCTCTTACCGACCTTCAGATGTCAACGTATGTTCAACCGGTCAGAAGCGGAGTAAATTCGTGTGCGGTTGTAAAGAATGAATCCGGTCTACAAGGCATCTTGAGTGATGAATGTTCAGTTTACCTTTGAAACTATCGAATTTATACTGAGACAACCCCGTCGACATTTGAATACATCTTACGATGGGCGACTAAATCGGAGGCGCGGTTATTTCAACATTCGATGGTATATCTCGATGCGGTAATGAGATATGCCACAGTCAACGCCGAGTGGAATGCGAACATGAGCGACCTGACGAGCCACCGCTCAACGGAATCGGGCCAACGGATGAGCAATGGTAAACAAAAAACTCACGACAGAAAGCGTCAGCCACATACAAATCAGTTAGAAGTGTACACGACTTGTACACGTCACTGCGTTATGGACTGGAATTCCGACACATGAGCGCGAGATCAAACGTGGTGCTAGAACGTGTGAGTTAGACAATAAAGATCGTGCTCTGTTGATCGACTTTTTCTGTAATCCCAGCATCCCACTTCATGCGTAGGACTCGCTTAAAACGTGTGTTGGAGTACACACCGATAGCTTAAGAATGCCAGAAATCCTAGGTAAGTCAATATCTACCACTCAGTGGCCACCTCATTAAACGTACATGCACACAAGCAAAAGCTAACCGCTAAAGGTATTACGTCCTCTCTGATCACGTCTTGATAAGAAATTGATAAAAGAAACCAAACTATAGAAGCCCTAAACTATTTGAATGCCAGGCATCTGAGAACGAAACTAGCTGGTTCTGGTTACCAACACCGAAGTGGTGAATATCTGTCACGACCTAGTTTGGTGTTAGGCAAACCTGGGGATCGAACATACAACCTGTAGTTGCGCCCCTGGTAGTCCAAACACCCTTCCGTTAAATCGTTAGGGAATTTACGCAACTGAATAGACTAGTGGACAGGAATATTTGGCTTGGGTTATTTGGCAATTTTACATGAGCACTGCCTGAATATCTGCTTTGCTACAGTAGATAAAGCAGTATATTTTTGATACTGTTTTGGACTCAGTACCGATCGGTGACGCGAAACGTATTGACCATCACTCGACTGTCCGACCACCATTTCACTGCATTTAACATATTTCCTGTTAGCTCGGCGTGTAAGTCGTCAGGTCTGAAAAGTTGGTGGCCCATCGCAACGTGTGAGATAGAATGGTCAGTCACAGTGTCATCACAGAATATTAGGTGGATGAACATACACACGGAAAACTAAGGGTGAGCTATTCAGCGAACACGTGGACTTCCCCAAAATACAAGTTGGTCGTGTTTCGGCTTCTGCTTGGTTGATTATTTGGTCAACCGGAAGACTGGATTTTCTAGATCACATTATAAGTGGTTTGATCTACATGAACTTGCTGCAAGACTATTTATTATTAGTATGGTACTATCAAACTGATGCAGGTAATCATCTGACCAACTCTTACATACTTGCTTTTTAAAAATGCTGCGTTGTTCAAAGCAGAATTTTACTGTTTATTATGCACACTCTTATCCAGCTGTGTACGATATTAATGACAGGATGTTCAGTCAAGCAACACGGTTACTGACAAAATAACAGTGTATTCAAAAATGGTCAGACATTAAATAAGAATGAGTGTAATTCATACGACAGGTTGTCCGCATGAAACTTTTAAGAGGATGACTTTTTAATGCCGGTTGCTGGTTGGTGAGAGGATATCTGTTCATAGATGTTCATGTGCGTACATGTCCTGATCTTTTTCATTACCTTGGCATGCTGGTCAGGCTTATGTGCACTTTTGATCCAGCGGGACATGTGCACGAGGATTTCAGTCTTTCTGGGTCCAACCATGTCAGATAGGGCAACGGGGAGCGGCCAGATGAAAGGCATATACGCTGGCTGTCAACGGTGCTTGATTGATGTTTTGGTTTGACATAACGTTCGTTCTTGCCTGGTCTGGTTTTGTTGTTATGACTTGTTTATCCCTGCAATAGTAGTGATCTTTATGTGTGCTGACTTTGTAGGTGTGTGACCCTCAAACTTGCGCGTAACTAATGCACTTTGGTCGCAGCTCTTGGTCGAGGTTGTTGCGATCGTGGGGGCTCATATGTGTCTCCCGTTGCCTTGCGCTACAGGCTTTTGAGCCAAAGGTTTTGGTTGAGGACCCTAATCGCTCTCCTGCACAGGTCTGGACGTCCTGGCAATATCCCAAGCTCATGAAAACCATTATAATACAACGTAGGCGAGATAATTTACCACAGCGGCCGTCACGCAGGATAAACCGGGTCGCCCTATTTGCTGCACATGGTAGGGTGGATAGGCGAAAATATACTACTGCTAATCCCCCCATCCCCTTCCCTAATGGTCCCGCCAGTACGAATCCCAAAGCAGACAATGCTCCCTGGAGTCTCAGTAACACGACAACCAACCTGAGACACGATTGGGGAAATAAGACGCTTTCTATCGGAACATGGAGTGTGCGCACGCTATTTGACCGATGTGGCACCAGAGGACGGTCAGGAGGCCTCACGGCACAGATCACCATGGAACTGAGTCGGAACGGAATCGACATAGCAGCCTTCAATGAGACAAGACTTGCAGACCAAGGTAAGCTCCGAGAAGCAAGTGCTGGGTACATGTTCTACTAGACAGGTTACTCTGCAGACGGCGCTCGGAAGCATGATGTCTGTTTCGCGATCGCTGGTCACATCAATGCTTTGATGATAGGCGAACCGCACGGCATCAACCCTCGAATGCTGCCCATGCACCTGCGACTCGGTCGAGGTAAGTGCACCACGTTTATTAGTGTTTATGTTCCAACTGTGTGTCACACTGATGGTACAACTGACCAGTTCTGTTCGGCTGTTCGCTACAGTGGGGTCGGAAGTGGTGAGTGACCGAATGTTTGTTCTGGGTGACTTGGACGCTCGAGTCGAGCGTGAATCGGTAGCTTGGCCGAGAGTCCTAGGACCCTATGGCGTTGGTTCAGTCAGCGAGAGTGGCGACTGTCTGCTCCATCTGTGTACTATTCAGAAGCTGGCTATCAGGAACACTCGATTCCAGCTAGATGCGAACGACATCACAACGAGGAAGCACACAGGCAGGGGCACCATCATTCGCTTGATTACCTGAGTGTGCAACAGTGCGACATTCGTGAGGTGCGCATCACACGAGTGGTGTGCTGTGTTCAATGTAACACCGATCATAGGGTGGTTAGGACCACACTGTTTAATCATGCCCGCAAGACTGTATATTGCAGATCACTCCGGAATCGACAGAGGTTGGATATCAAACGGATGGAGGAATAGAGGAACATGCAGTCGTCGCTCGTCTGCAAAACGCTCCTGTACCCACTATCCGCGAGGGTGTGTGGTAAAGATTCAGGAAACAGAATACAGCAGAAGCCACCGAGACGATCGGTGTCGAACGCCAGAAAAGTCTGGACTTGTCTGACGAAAACAACACAGCCATCTCTAATGTGGTATCAGAGAATAATTCGGTGTTTGCCGTTTCCACAGTGGATCCGTACAATGAAATAAAGAGGGAGACATTCCGGAGTGTTCGTCGTCAACTGGCCAAACGCGATCGCGAACTCAAGGACGACTGTTGGAGGAAGTAAGGTAAGCGCATGCAGAGCTACGTCTATTGACGACAACCTAAGGGGCACCACGATTCGCTTAAGGCGATCTTCTGCCCACCCGTCCAGTCTATGAAAGCATTGATTGACGTGGACACTACTTATTCGTGCACCCTGCCGGAGGACGTCATTCAAGTGCGACGCAAACACCTCAGCAGCCTACTGAACAGTCCTACTACCATTGACTCGGTGACCATGATCAGCCTGTCACTGGTGTGAATCAGGGTTGTGTGCTAGTCCTAGTCCTGTTTGGCTCATATTTGACTGCCATGCCAACAGTCGCTTTTCAGGAATCTGAGGAGGACGGCGTTGAGGTTGAGTATCGTATGGATGAAGGTCTGCTGAATATTTGATATTTAGATATCCTCACCTGGTCATATACCTCAACGATGCGCATGCTCCTGTTTGCAGTTGACAGCGAAGACGAACTTCAGCAATTTGCGACAGCCTTCGCTCCCGTGGAATCCACGTTTGGACTGTATATTAACACAGGTAAGACATTTACTCTCCGTCAGCCTTCCCGGGATCGAGGTGACATGGCTGCACCTGAATTTTGGATCAGTGAAAACAATATCAATGGGTGTTCAAACTTCTGCTACTGAAGCAACAGGCTACTAACAGATTTTCCCGCGGACCCCGAGTTGCGAGCTCGTGTGGTTAAGGTCAGCGTTGCTTTCGGAAGTCTTGAAAGACGTATCTGTAGGAACTACAGCATGAGGCTGCCTACCGTGCTACTCGTCTACCGCACAGTAGTGCTGTCTATAGTGCTGTTTGGTAGTGAGACGTGGGCATTGTATCAGCGTAACATTCCCTATCTGAGCCGTTTCCATTCGCGATACCTAGGATTCACCTTGAGTATTCGGGGGTCGGACATGTTTCCGAACACTGAGATACTGCGGTGAGTGGACATGAACTGGATGGAAGCCATGCTAATGCTGAATCAGCTCCGTTGGCTAGGTCATGTTCGTTGGATGGGTGTTGACTGTATTCCAAAACAGGTGTTGTATGGATAAGTGAAATGGGGAAAGCGAAATCCTGGTAGTCCAAAGCGGAGATACCAGGATGTTATCCATGTAAGTATTTCACGCAAGTAATAAAGAAAAAAACATCGTACTGTTTGCAGTAAGCAGTTACCATTCATGAGAAGAGAAGTCGAACTTACGTTCACACAACAGTATTAAAGAAATCGCAGTCTGTCATTGGCTGGTCGTATTGACACGTACAAAGTCACAAAATGTGAGTTAATTGGTGCAATACAGAACAAAGAAATTAGTGAACAATGGAAAGCCTAACGTTGCGGCTTTTCGTCCAACTGTGATGCGGAATCTTTAACGCGATGTTTGGATCTTCTCTTGTGTCGGGATTTGGATAAGCGGTTAATCGAGTTGATTTTCATAACAATTGAGCATCGCAAATGTTTATTTTCACATTTTGTCAAACGGTGCCTGGGGGAAATGTTTTGGCATCTTCAGATGCAAAAGTATTAAACTTAAGCAAGCTGTCCTGTTAAAATTCACAGTAGTATGCAGACCTTATTATTGATGTAATCCATCACTTAACGAAACCCTGTGATCTTTAGTAGCATAGATGTTTTTCCAGAAAATCGTTAGTGTCATCTTTAACCATTCATTTGCCAGTAAGCAGCTAGCCATATACGTTCAGAGGAACGCGATTCAGTAACGGAACTTAAGTCCGACTATTTTAATGATGGATCAGGTCAAGCATACGCGGCTAGCTTGCTCGAAGATAGTAAGGTTCTATTTCCTGCATCCTCGTTTGTGAGTTGTACAGCATGAATTGTACGCTCAGGAACTGAAGAGTAGGTCTTAATGCGAGGAAGGTGAAGGGCCAGAAACGACTATTGAGAACACGTATGTACACTGTGGGGGACATATCATCAAGATGAGTGACGATGTATTGTTGTCCAATGGGTGGGGATATGCCTCAGCCATGCAACTTAGTGGTCGCGTTCGCACACCTTTTGATGAAGTCCTGCGATAAACAACTTCCTGGGTCAAGCAGTACAGGTAAACAACAAAATGGTTCCACCAAACAGGGTATTTTATTGTTCCTGGGTGGGTTGCACTAAGAAGGTTAAACATACAAACTCACTAAAATTGTGATATGGCTCCTATTGGGAGGTGTCATAAGACCGTAGAGCTGAAAAACTGTTCTCACAAAACGGTCCAAAGTTTGCTCCTTGGTCATAGTTTTGTAGCAGCTTCTATGTGATACTCGGAATTAGAGACTTCGAATGGCCCTTGAAATCGCACTTGAATTGAAACCTCCCAGGCAAACAATAAGGGGACCTGGTACTGGTTGCAGTAAGCAGTTGTTATTCACGAGTTGAGAAGCCGAATTTATGGATGTACAACAGTCTTAAAGGAATAACCGTCTGCCATTGGCTGATCGTAGTAGCACATGTAAAGTCACAAACTGTATGTTAATGGGTGTAATACGAAACCAACAAATTGATTAATAATGGAAAGTAAAACACTGAGACCGTTCGTCCAATCCTGATGTTGTGTCTTTAGCGCGACATTTGGATTGACTGCTTGTCAGATCTTCTGTTGTGTCGGAGTTTGGACAAGCGGTGAATCAAGTAGATTTTCACCACATTTTGTCACTTGCGACCTTTCATGGCCTGGAACACGACAACCAACGTGGTGGATTTCTCACGTACAGTAAACAAACTGGGCCATGACATCTTACCAGTATTGTTAGGGAGCTTACAAACGTCCAATCTTACGGTTGAGTTCTCACAGAATCAATCAACTTGACAAAACAAATCACTGTGGTTGATACTGTTTATTATCCGGAACCAAAATAACATTTAAAAACACACGCTGACGAGTCCATCGGATGTCATCAATCCCTCTTGTGGTTAGAAGTATTTTCATTACTCTTTCCTTGACGTATAAAGTTTCTACGCGGAATTGTAATAATGGATAACTTCCACTGAATGTTACGTGCTAATGTACAATGTTACTGTCCAATAAAAACTAATAAAAATGGGTGAGTACCGATTCTAGGACAGTTGTGAGATCACTTGGGATGTTGTGTATTCACTCTAACTTAAAACGGCACAACGCTCACTTTTATAAATTTAAACATAACATAACTCACAATATTCGTTAAATATTAGAGGTGTCATGGATTTACCATAGTTTTGGTTTGCTAATCGGCTGTTCCAGTAAACAAGCCTGGATGATAAACCCATGAGATTCCTAGTCGGACTAGTATTCCGGCCGCTTGGTAACCAAGTCACCGTCTCTACTTGACGGTTCACCGGTAACTGTGTGTTTACCCGACGGCTTTAATGTTACAGTATTCCTACCCGAACACCATACGGTTAACGTGATATAAACTTAGAAGTCATAGAAGCTAGGTTTAGAAAGTTGAGTAGTGCAAACTAAGAGCAGATAGCCTTAAAATTGTGTACTATAAACCATCCAGTTGACAATCTTGAATGCATTACAAAAGACATGAAACAACGAAGTCCTTGAAATCTTGCAGGCTAGATGGACCATGTAATGCTCAAAAAACCTCCTTGTCTGTTTGAAGCTACTTAAAAAAGATGTAACGAGAGTGCATTGAACGATTTTTGATTGAAGCTCAGGAATATACAAAACAACAAAAAAACTAGATAGGATAAGGTTACAGAAAGTAAAGTAACATGCTTATCGGTTAGCGGCATCCGAAGCCAAAGGACGCCTGCAGATAGCCATCACTGCAATTGGCTTGCGCTGCACCAATTGGAGTTCCACCAACACACCACATATCCAGTGTAAACCCGAAGGAATAAGACCGGGAGGTGTGCCAGTGAGGCTTTTCTGTCCAGCCGGCCAATGGTGGTTAGTCAGTTGGTTGGCTAATAAGAGAGAGTTTCTCGAAACTTGGTACTCATCAACCGGTTCAATAAACAAACACATCGAACTAGACAAAATCTATGAACCAATGCGAATCAAGGATTTGAGGAGACGTAAACGTCATCAAGCCCAAACGACAGAGAGCAGCCAATCAGACTCCGGCCCAAGGACTCCAGGAAAAACCAATCGGACATCAGGTCAAAGCTAAATTGCGACAAAATCAACCAATAGTGGGTCAGGCCAGACACGACAAAAAGCGACCAACCAGAATTCAGACCAGTAGGTCAACCCACTCTGCTGTATAAGAGCAGGCATCGACCCAACTTCGCCAAACGCCACATTCAAAATAATACGCACTGATGATGTCACCTCGCTTGGTGATGAAACGTTTGCAACCTAAATGCCAAGCTCGGCGAACATATCAATACCAAATCAATCAGCCCGAGCTACAAACAACACCGCCACTATTCCCAACCATCAGAGAGAAACTCTTATCTCTCGGAAACTAAACAGAGAGAGACTGCAATGACGAGATCTAAACTATGAAAAAACATTTTTGAAGTGTAATACAAGAAGCACTGCAGTATAGGGGTGCAGGTTAGGGTATCCCAGAGAAGATAGGGATGAAAAGCAAATTTCTCATTGAATTACGAGAAGCCAGGCAGACCACTCATTATACAATACACCAATAAATCCGAAGAAAAGAATGGATAGAAGACCACAGACACTTAAGTTTCTGAAAAGAAGAGCGGATTAACTGTCAATGACCAGGATGTTGGCCGATGCAGTCATTAATAGAATTAGAATGAATACACTGATATGACCTAGCTGACCGGAGCCTAACGTACTCGCCGCCCCTTCACTGACGGTGTACTATGAGTACTTTGGTGGCCTACTAACCCTAAACGGCGAGCGCATTCGCGGGCGCACACATCGCGGCCGCACAATATCACACAAACCCACATCGTCTTGTCACTACTTACTAGCACTGGACTGGACGCACTACATCACTTTAAGTATGTTGATAACGGCACATTGTTTGGAGACTTAGACTGTCGTCACAAATGTACGCAACAAGTCTTCGCTTAAATTCATCCATTGACTTCAAACACGTCCAGCTTGTTCGCTATTTTGCAGAAGGTGAACCGGCTGGTCACATTAAAATAAGAATTACGATTTTACTTTTCAGAAACTAGCGTATATCTCTGAGGCAAAAAAGCACACTAAAACAGATGAGAGTTGTTTACATCCGGCACTGAGTTGTCATACAGATACTGTAACCATATGGCTGACAAGTCAGCTCAGATAAGGGTGAAATGAGCAAACTATACTCTGACCGTGAGCGATCAGGTTTGAGAATGTGTTGACAGCCGTGTTATCCAGTTTTCGGACAGCAGTGCTGCTGATAAACCTTGTATGGCCATCATAACCGTTGTCTGTCTGTGAGAGCACACGCTGACGACAGCAACATCTGCCACACTTACCAACAAGAATACGGAGTACAGAACGATAAGGATTATGGTCCAAACTGTCATAATACTGAGTGATTTCTCATGGTTCTTCGATGTTCACTTCTGAATCCGTGTTTCAGGACTAATATCAGATCAGTTAACTCACTAGGCGATTATCATCATATAGACGAACACGGTTCCCAATCTCTCGACTCTTCACATACTTATGTGGATTCACTGGGAGTTAATAGCTCATAGAGTCTGCAGCAGACCTAGTAACAGTAAGGATTGTCTCTGATACATTTGAAAACGTTCGACAGCAAAGCATAAGGTGTTCCGTTCACGAGCATTTGTTCGCATTCTCTCTGTTACCATGGCAAACGCAACGTGACCATCGTAGAGCGAAATGGCATGGAAACGATAGTAGAATCCCAACAATACCGTGGGTCGCGTGACTAAGTAATTCCAAATATGAGGATTTCGATATCCCAGCGAAAGTTTGTTGTTCAGTGGGTAGAACATATGTTGTGGAAGAGCGTGCATTTTATAGTTGAGACTTGCCAGTGGGTCACATGTGGACTTATCAGATCTATCACGTAGCTCATTAGCAAAGGTACAGAATGCGATTTAGGTACATGAGTTCCAAATGGTCGGGGTTTGAAGAGAGTGTTTCAGATGAGGTACAAATAAAAGAACAGAACAAAATTCTAAGTGATGCAAGTTTTGCGCTGTTAGATGGTTAATGGATAAACAAACAGAAGTACCAAACGATAACCCCACTTGTTTTAGATGGTACTGGTTTGCCCAGCACGAGGCAGATTGGATACCATCCAATTGTGTGTGTGCACGAAACCGGGTTTGTTTAGCAATTACTGATGTCACCAGTAAACTTGGGATATAGATGATATGAGTAGCATTGGCGACCCTGCCATCACGGTCAACCTCGTACAAATGTTTTGTACTGGTATTTCGTTTGATAGTATTAATTTCTGTGGAAGTAAATAAAATACACGTGGACTGTCCACATATGAGATGCTTTATTTCCACGAACAGTTAATCTACTTCTCTGCTGATGAGCTCATACATCAAATATATGCAAGCTGTAGACGTTTTAGTTAACCTTCTAACATGTGCAACACAAACCAAGCATGAAAAATAATGTGTAGGGAACAAGCTCGTTTTCAATGGTTCATTATTAGGCCTTACACATCACATTTCTATTACACATTTTACAGGGAGTAGACAGGGAATGGGTGGTTAATGAGGTCGGTCAATTCTCTGTCACACTGAAATCAAGTGTCTCCCGAACAGTGGGTCTTGACGGGCTAACAGGATGAACGAAACATTCTTAGACTCGCAGAAGTGGGTTATACAGGTGAATTCTAGTTGTTTCAGTCCTTTCCAGATTTGATCACGGCGTTCGCATTCAGATAGACTTTCCAGCCAGCCTCTTTCGAAAAGAAGCACTAAACTCGAGTTTCGCTCTCATTAGAGCTCGTCAGTAATGCATATCTTTGCCACGGCCCGGATTTGAATTCCGGCCCTTCCAATCATGAGGCAACCGTGTTGACCACTGTGCCATTCACCTCATATTAGGCATGACCGAATTTTAGATGAGACTTAACTGTGAATTATCAAATCTGAACGCTCAACTACTCTCGCTTGTGAGCAATGATCGGGTCGTCCGATCGTCTCAAGAGGAGACACAGTAACTGTCCTGTTAACTCCAATCGATAACCCCGCGATTAGGACTTCCGAGACAGGCCGAAAACTTTTCTGCTATCAAATGTAAGTGATGTTCAACTGGAAAATAAACCGAATCCCCGACTATCATCGGTGAAATAATCAGCCGCAGACTTGCTAACGCGGTCGAGATTGTCTACTATGCAGCGAGATTTACCATGTTCGACACCTGCGCGGTACTGGTGCCACGCCTTAAGTTCTCTTCGTCTTTCTGTACCTAATCTCTCACCTGTTTTTGTCAAGCCCGGTTACGTTGGGAGGATCACAAGGCGGCTATCGGAGAGGATTCGTGAACACCTACCGAAATTGCTTCGCAACGGTTCGCTAAAGCCCATTTACATTGCAATCGGCTCCCACCCAATCGACATTGGCCATCGAATAAGTCAGAATGAAGCGTTCCCAATCATCTACCACTTTCGTCAAACCGGCTCCAGAGCTGCCAGAATACGATTGTTATCAACCGCTGAGGCTACTGCTATCAGACTACACAACCCCTGCCTATGTGCCCAAAAACAATTCGTACAAACCCTCCATCTCCCTTGGCCAATCATTCCACATCCACTGGAACAAGCGTGAACCGCTTGACATTGGTGAACGCATATCTCATGATAGGCACATGTAACACCTCAACACATTCACCAACAACTCCACCCTCCCCACTAGACTGTAATTCGCACCATATCACTAATTTTACTGTCCTGTTTAACTCCCCATAAATTCACAAATAACCGTCAAGTATTCTCATTTAATTGTAACAGCTTGATGAGAATTACGGAAAACAGCTACTTGGAGGAATTTTTTGTGAATTCCAACTGCTTCTGTTGAGGATAGAATCTTACAATTCACTGCTCTTGATGGTGTGGCCTTAACTCGGTGGATCGGGTGAAATACACAGTCACATTACAGGGTGAGTCGAATCCACCAAGTGCGATAACATGGTACTATTGACAGATTTCTTCATTCCACTGATTAGCGAAGCTGGGTGGTTTCCGCGGTCCCTTTCAGCTAAGCGTCTGGTCGTACAGCCAACACAACTGGTTCCACAAGAACAATTGAATGAGTATGCAGGAAACGAGGTTGCAAGAGTAGGCACTTTATCGTTTAGACGTGAGCATAAAACCGTACTGGAAGTGAAGTGGGCACGTAATTTAGCAGCGGAAAACGTTGTATTGGCCTCACTTGTGACGCTACGCATGATAGTTGCGACTATTGTATCGCCCTTGAAGGGTAATCTGATGTACACAGTTTCATTTCTGCAAGGTGCAGCTGATCTCTTGCAACTTGCTGTTACTGCTATCTATGAACCTTTCCAGATAGCCGTTTTTGTATGAACATTGTACGACGAAGACTATTTCCTCAGTAATAGTGTCATCAGTGCAAATTCTTACGGCTCCCCCGTCAAACGGTTAATTAGATTTTTTCAAAGCGAGTCGTACAAAACTACTTAAATGAAAGTAACGATCATTTCAAATACCTTTTCTGTGTATCGCTTGCTGGACTGAGCCATCAGCGAGGCGGCACATACGTACATTCAAAAAGCCTAATCGGTTACTCGTTTTGGTCTCTAAAGCAATTTACAAATTTGGCTGTGCGGATTTGGATCAGACCAAGATGCCAATCGGATTTATGTTACTGTCGAGTGTGCAAAGGATGTCGTCAACGTACCCCATAAAAATTGAGTTGGTCTGCCGCTGAACTCAGCTGTTCGTTTTCCGATTTCAACATGAAAATATCTGCAAACGGTGATCCCAACAGTGATTATATTGCGACACTGTCCTTTTGTCGGTAGTTCTTCCGGTGGGCATAAACTGTACTGCACAAATGCACACAAAGTAATTGCCTCAGTTCGACCGATGGTATGTGAATATCAATGTCGGTATCGACGATATAATCACATAAGTAACGTATGGTCTCTTTGGTGGGATGTTGGTAGATAAGGATGTAACATCAAGAGAAAACACTGATTTCTCAATTAAGTTGATATCTGTGGTTGCATTCACAAATAAGAGGAGTCGCATAAGGTGTGCGTTGAAAGTTTCTGCCTAACGGGATCTAGCGTTTGTGACAAACAATCAGCTAGTCAATGGTAGGAAAAGTTCTCCAGATCCAAAATCGGTCTGAGTGGTACCCCAACTTTGTGAAGGTGGAGTAACTAGTACAGCCCGCGAATCATGGTATCAGTGGGACGAATTCTTTCGAATGTAGTCGAATCAATAACCCCACTCTGTGCTTAAACACCATAAGGATTTCGATATTGCGTTCGCGATCTGAGGTTGCGTCTTTTTCATTATCCATGTGTTGAAATTTATTGTGAAAATTTACTATGGTGTACATTATATCAGTATAATCCGCTTTGTTAAACACCACGATACCAGCAACTATATGAGGATTAGAAAATAATGGGTTTTCATTTCCTCTTAATTTTTCCACCGCTACCAGATGCTCCGTCGTGAGAAAGTGTTTTGAGGCCAGACTACAGCGTGAGTGTTGATAACAGGAATTCACCAGAGTAGATTTCATTTGCTCCGCATCTAGAATCGAAGGAGACTAGAGATCAGACAACTGTGTGTGTGTGTGTGTGTGTGTGTGTGTGTCCTGACCCTTTCTGCTACCTTGGCGTGGTGGTCAAGCTTGCGTGCTGTTTTGATCCGGAGGGCTGTGCTGACTAGGACTTCGGTCCCTGCGGGTTCAACCTTGTCAGATTGGCCGATGGGGAGCAGCCAGACAAAAAGCAGATGCGTGCGTTTGTTGTGCGTGGAGACTGTGTGTTGTGGCTTCGTTGTGGCTCTGTTGGGAAGGTGCCTGTTTCTGCCTGGACTGACTGTGTGTCTGGTTGCTGGGATCGTGTGTACAGTGGTGTTTGATGCTGTCGCGTCTGCGTGTATGTGTGTGTGTGAGACAGCTGCTGCCTTGCGGTTCAGGCTTTTTGGCCAAAGGCTTTGGTTGAGGGCCCCAATCACTCTCCTGCGCAGGTCTGGGCATCCTGGTAGTATCCGAGGCCCATACTTACAATGATAATGATACAAATTAAACCAAATGGTATACTGCATCGGGCGTCGCGCAGGATAAACCGGGTCGCCCTATCTGCTGCACATGGCAGGGTGGATAGGCGAAAACATGCTACTGCCAAACACTCACCCTCATACGTCCCCCCAATCACGAGCCCCCGAGCAGATAATGCTCAACTAGGTTTCAGTGCCCAGAAGACCAACTGGAGACAGGCCCGTGGACGCAACACGCTTACGGTTGGGACGTGGAACGTGCGCACTCTGCTGGATCGATGCAGCGCCACAGAACGGCCGGAACGACGCACCGCCCTGATCGCGATGGAACTGCGGCGGTATGGAATCGACGTAGCAGCCTTGAGTGAGACAAGGCTTGCAGACCAAGGTAAGTTGCGGGAAGCAGGCGCCGGGTACACTTTTTACTGGATAGGCTACCCGACAGACGGTGTTCGGGAGCATGGTGTCTGTTTTGCAGTCGCTGATCGCATCAATGGTTTGATGATAGGCGAACCGCACGGCATCAGCCCCCGAATGCTGTCGATGCGCCTGCGACTCGGTCGAGGTAAGTGTGCTACATTTGTTAGTGTTTATGGTCCAACTATGTGTCACACTGATGATACAAAGGACCAGTTCTATGATCAGCTGTCCGCCACAATCCGGTCTGCGCCAGTGAATGACCGACTGTTTGTTTTGGGTGACTTGAACGCTAGAGTTGGGCGCGACTCTGTAGCTTGGCCGGGAGTCCTCGGACCCTACGGCATTGGTTCAGTCAACGCGAACGGTGATCGTCTGCTGCACCTGTGTGCTACTCACGAGCTGGCTATCACGAACACCCGATTCCAGCTGGATGCGAGCGACATCACGACGTGGACTCATCCACGAAGCGGTCACCACCACCTACTTGACTACGTGATTGTGCGGCAGCGCGACATTGGTGAAGTGCGCATCACGCGAGTGATGCGCGGGGCTGAATGTAGCACAGATCATAGGCTGGTCAGGACCAAATTGTTTATCCATGTACGCAAGTCCGTTTATTGTAGATCTTTTGGACAACGGCAGAAGCTGGATATCAGAAGGTTGGAGAACTTCGAGACGAAGGCTGCCTTTCAACGTGCAGTCGTCGCTCGCCTGCACAATGCTCCTGTACCCACTACCCCCGAGGGTATGTGGCAACAACTGAAGAAACAGATTATGGTAGCAGCCACCGAGACGATCGGTGTGGAGCGCAAGAAACGCCCGGATTGGTTCGATGACAACAACGTGGCTATCTCCAACTTGGTACGAGAGAAGAATGCCGCGTTCGCCACATGCACAATGGACCCTGGCAATGGAGCGAAGAAGACTAGGTTCCGGAATATCCGCCGTCAACTGGCTGAGCGTGTTCGCGGAATTAAGGACAACTGGTGGAGGAAACAGGGCGAGCGCATGCAGGGCTTCGCAGATCGTCGGCAACACAAGGAGTTTTACGATTCGCTTAAGGCGATCTTCGGTCCGTCTATCCAGTCTACTAAAGCACTGGTAGACGTGGACACCGGTTGTTCTTGCAGCCAGCCGGAAGACATCATGGGAATATGGCGCAAACACTTCGGCAGCCTGTTAAACCGCCCTACTACAATTGATTGGGCGACTGTTAACAGTCTGCCGCAACAGGACGTCAAATCTTCGCTTGCTCTCGCCCCCGACTTGCTGGAGTTGCAGAGGGCGATTGGTCAACTGCGCAACGGGAAGGCTGCAGGCGAGGATGGGCTGCCAGGTGAGATCCTGAAGAATGGCGGTCCGGCGTTGGAACGCGCTCTGCTCCAACTGGTTCACTCCATCTGGGAGCACGAGGTGATGCCGCAAGACTTCAAGGATGCCCTCATCGTACCCTTGTTCAAAGGGAAGGGTAGCAAGCAATGCACCGACAGCTACCGAGGTATCAGCCTCTTGAGCTGTGCAGGCAAGGTGCTTGCCAGAATCCTCCTGAACCGACTGAATGCGTCCGTTCTGGAGATGAATGTTCCCGAGGAGCAGTGTGGATTTCGGTCGAGTCGGAGTACAATCGACCTGGTGTTTGCTGCTCGACAGCTTCAGGAGAAGTGCCGAGAACGGAATCAGCCCTTGTATGCCCTGTTCGTGGACTTCACCAAAGCGTTCGATTCCGTGAACCGCGAGGCGCTGTGGACGGTGCTTGGTAAGTTTGGATGTCCAGGTAAGTTCGTCAATATGGTTAGATTGTTGCATGCGGGCATGAAGGCGAAGGTGCAATCGTGTGGATCGACCTCTGATGATTTCGACATCGTCACTGGCGTGAAGCAGGGTTGTGTTCTAGCCCCAGCCCTATTTAGTTTATATTTGACTGCGATGGTAACAGTTGCTTTTCAGAACTCTGGAGAGGATGGTGTCGAGGTGGAGTACCGGACGGACGGGCGTCTGTTGAATATCCGACGATTTGGCGCCTCAACCCGGCTGCAGACCTCAAGGATGCGGATGCTTCTGTTCGCCGATGACAGCGCCTTGCTAGCGCACAGCGAAGAAGAGCTGCAACGTCTAGCTACAGCATTCGCTTCGGCAGCATCGAAGTTCGGGTTGGACATCAACACAGGTAAGACGTATTCGTTTTTTCAGCCTTCTCCTGGTGGAGGTGCTGCTTGTGTACCTCCACCCGAAATTCGCATCGCTGGAGACACTGTGAATGGCTGCGGGGATTTTTGCTACTTGGGTAGCAACTTGTCGACAGATCTGTCCGTGGACCGCGAGTTGAGAGCGCGTGTGGCAAAGGCTAGCGCTGCTTTCGGACGTCTTGAAAGGCGTGTCTGGAAGAATCACAGCCTGAAGATGGCCACGAAGTTGTGTGTCTACCGCTCAATGGTGCTGTCTATCCTGCTGTACGGCAGTGAGACGTGGACACTGTATCAGCGGAACGTGAGCTATTTGAGCCGTTTCCATGTTCAGTGTCTGAGGCGCATCTTGGGTATTCGGTGGTCGGACATGATTCCGAACACTGAGGTAATGCGGCGAGCGGACATGGACGGGATGGAAGCCATGTTGATGCTGAACCAGCTCCGTTGGCTCGGTCACGTCCGTCGGATGGGCGATGACCGTATCCCGAAGCAGTTACTGTACGGACAAGTGAAGTCAGGTAAGCGAAATCCCGGTGGCCAGAAGCGGAGGTACCAGGATGTTGTGCAGGTAAGTCTTTCACGTTGTAACATTGATTTTAGATGTTGGGAAGATTTGGCGTTGAACCGGACGGCCTGGAGGAATACGGTTCGGGCGGGCGTCCGAGCGTTCAACGAGCAACTATTGCGTGGTCGCGAGCGGAAGCGTGCGGTACGCAAAGGAACCATCGGTGCCATAGGTCGCGGTGACGTGACTATATGGCGTTGTGATGTGTGCGGCCGCGAATGCGCTGGCCGTTTGGGGCTGGTAGGTCACCAACGTACTCATAGTACCCCGTCGGCGAAGAGGCGGCGAGTACGCTAGGCTCAGGTAGGTCAAATCGGTATACCTATTCTACTTCTGTTAATGACTGCATCGGCCAACATCGTGGTCATTGACAATTAATCCGCTCTTCTTTTCAGAAACCTGAGTGTCTGTGGTCTTCTACCCATTCTTTTCTCCGGCTTTGTTGATGTAATGTATGATGAATGGTCTGCCTGGCTTTTCATAGTCCAATGAGAACTTTGCTTTTCATCCTTATCTTCTCTGGGATGCACTAACCTGCACCCCTATACTGCAACGCTTCTTGTATTACACTTCAAAAATCTTTCTTCTCAGTGTAGATCTCGTCATTGCAGCCTCTCTGTTTAGTTTCCGAGAGATAAGAGTTTCCTTTCCTTATTAGCCAATCAAGTGGCTAACCAGCATTGGCCGGCTAGACACAAAGGCCCCACTGGCACACCTCCCGGTCTTATTCCTTCGGGTTTACACTGGATATGTGGTGTGTTGGTGGAACTGCAATTGGTGCAGCGCAATCCAATTGCAGTGATGGCTAAGCGCAGGTGTCTTTTGGCATCGGTCACTGTGACAGGCTAATCCGAATGGGATGCCGCTAGCCGTGTAAATTCAATTGCCTAGTTTTACGCTGTGCACAACAAATTTTAGGGCATAGCGATAGCAGTTCCAGTGATACTTTATTCAAAGTCAAGGAAGAAAAATTGTGGACATAACGCTGCGGATTGATTGGCAACTCTGAAGAAGGCTTTGTTGGATTGATCAGTCATTTGGCAATCAATCAGTGGGAAATGTTATTTTAAAAGAAATTGTTCCATCTGAGAGTATTTTGACCAATTTGAACACGGTTGCTCAAAGGTATCTTTATTGCTGTTGTTATTTCTGCTGTTACCGTGTCATATGATACCGCGATTAGAGTACTTATTACCTTCACTTATCTTCAGAAGGCAAACACACCGTGTTTTATGGGGGTCGCTGGAATATGTGGGTGGGGAGGGAGGCTGTTTGATTGCAATATTCATATGGACATCTCACCAGGCAATGGAAACAAGTGTGTTCATCCAATGACAAACAACACAGCGATTCGCATGCTGGAGGTCCTCAAATCTTTGCGTAGTCAAGTTTAAACAGCACAACCTGGTTAAGAAATGCGGTTATGTTTCACAAACTCTTCCCAAATTGATACAACGGCATCTACGCCATGTGCACTGCTTAGATATTTTCAAAGTTATCTTGTTTTCAGACATACTTCTTCACAAGGAATTAATCAAGAGAGAGAGAATTAGGTTATCAGCTGATGAGTGGTTAGGTAAATATGGTGGGTTAAACAATGTTCTCTCACCTATTTGGCCTGATTTATGGAAGGTAGTTTTGCTACTTGTGGTTTAACATTGTCGTGTAGAAGTGACAGAACTCTCCTTTTGTTCATCGTCGGTGACTGGGACAGCAGCTTTCGCTGAGTCAGTTCCAGTTAAAAGTACAACCACATTATGACCGCTACACCAAGCAGCCGTACGCCATAATGTGTTACTGTGGCAGTCGGTCACCAGTTAGTAGTCATCCCCTTCTATGAGTGGAGGTCACGTTTGTGTATTATTCTATAAGGTTGAGTTACGTCGAGCCTGTGTACAGACATTCCCCTATTACCCCAAAAACTACGTTTACATTCCAGACAATAGTGTTGTCAGAAAAAGTTGACGTTTATTTCTCAATGAAGCGCGAACTTACGAAAGTATCCGCAGCACAGCTGCGAATCACCTGGAAACCAGTAGTCAAACTTTGTCTTTTTCCGATTGTCTACATTTGAGGATACACGATAGTACACAAAACTCTGAACCTTCTGCTACATCTATACAAATTCTTCTGACATCAGTTCTTTTTAGTTATGTTAAGCAATTATCTAAACAATTGAGGGGAGGCTCACTACACAAGACTTCTGTGAAATTCACATATTTCGACGTAAACCATGTATACCAACCTGGAACTGTTGTGTTTGCTGCATCCCCTCGTCAAAATTTTCCTGTGTGATTCCGACTGACCCAGTTCAAACTTATCCAGTGCGACAAGTTGGAAAGCACGTTTTTCTACGAACAATATTTTAGGTTAAGAAGCGTGAAAAATAACAACATTATCTGCTTTCCACAAGATTATGCGGAAACGCGATTTCAAGTGGGGCGACCTTATATGGCACATTCAACTCATTTTACGTAACAGCTGTATACGACGTTTAAATTGTGTTAACAAAAAAAGTGTGGGGACCTTCAGGGTGACAAAATGCAGCCATTTAATTTGGTTTATTCATCCAACTAGTTGCCCGCACGATTGGATCTACGTTCTGCCTGAGCTTATATAATCATCGTCTACTTATGGTGATCAATACAAGTAGATTCAGTTCACTCCTCGCCCATTGATACAATTCACTCTTCTTGATATTTAAGACAGCTTCGAGCTCTCTATCTATAGGTTACTTGTCCTTTAATTTGGTTACTCATATTCCAGAGCCTATAAAATACGTTGTCTTCATTTTCCGGCGTTCCGACGTCCATTGTCTGAGCTGATTTTTTGGCTCACATTGTGGTTGCAACTGCAGCTGTGACCGAACTAAGACCACTGTTCATCCTGCCAGTCATGGAAGTGGTGGACTCAGACTAGGATCTTGTCATCTGCTAACAAACGTGCATATCCTCTAACATATTTTCTTGCAGGAGATGAGCGGCACAGCCATCGTGTGTATTCCAATGTCCGAAGTGGACACTTCATGGCAGACCAATTTAGCCCAAGACCGTAATACACGGAACGTTAACATAGCCCTCCTCTGATCTCTTTGGTTGACACGGCCGGATTTTAACCTTCTCAACCGCAAACGACTTCGCATTTTGTTTCTTGACTTCAAAGAGGATTGGAGGTGACAGAGGTACCAGATGATGCAGAAACCTTCTATCAATGACAGAACACATCTAACAGCTTATCAGTGTTTAGATGTCGGCAGATTGGTTATTTTGAATGCCGGTTGTGTCGTAAACACCACTTTAGTGCGACAGCTTTTTATGCGTGCTCAACTGGGCTAGCCTCGCTCACTCGCTTATCAGCCGTGCGTACAGTCATGACCTATTTACTGAGCACATGCAACTCATTTCTCATACTAGGTAAGGCAAACGTCACAATCTTCAAGCCACAGCAGTCATTCAAACAGTGATTCACGTTGATGTGGTGCAGCTGAAGTTGACTGATCTGGGCCTGAGAATTGACAGGCCTCGATCTCGCTGTTTGAACCCATGTGCCAGCGCATGCACGGGGTTGAAACTGAAATGGCAGATTTTAGACACGAATGGTGGGCCCGAACGTCAAATGAATGGAAAACCACGATGGCTGTACTCTTAGACAAAACCAGGTAAGGCGGTTTTGAACATCCAACCTTCACTGACTATATATTCTTCCTTATATGTTGAACTACATAAACTGTTGTGGTGCGTTAGGATTAGTTAGACACTTCGTGTTCGACTTGTCCGTAGTGGTGTCGTCAAGGTCGTACGTCCACATGGCCCCTGTGGCATGTGATCAGAATGCACGAACATTGCTAAGTGACCCTCATGAACGCACACATGTAGTGGCTTCAAACAATTCTTTTGTGCGCCAACAGTGCCAAGCGCTCAAACGTACATATCGGTGCAAAAGTTACATTAACCAAAAGCTAAATAACGTCACTAAAATGTGTAGGTGACACTAAATAGCAGTGTACCGAATGTAAGTCAATTATAGGACTGAATAACAGATCATCAGGAGCTATCAAAACCTTGGTAGTGCAGAATAGGTGATTTTGTTTATTGTGAAACCCCATTTGAAACAGTGGGGGTCCGCGGGATCTAACGGACAGATGGATTTGAAACGTCACAATAAATCGTCCACCACTCAGTGTCTATATATATATATGACGTGACAGTAAAACCGTTTAAACCACCCTGGTTTCATCCATGTGACGTTCGTTCCTTTCATNGATTTGAAACGTCACAATAAATCGTCCACCACTCAGTGTCTATATATATATATGACGTGACAGTAAAACCGTTTAAACCACCCTGGTTTCATCCATGTGACGTTCGTTCCTTTCATTGTTTTTTCGCCATGCTTTAAACCTGTATAAATGAATGTTTTATGTGGTCGACTGTTGAGAATAAAATAAATGCTTGTATCTCTCATTGGGTGCCTTATTGCAGTCTTGAGGAAATTTCGGATGTTCTGTTGCTACAAAGGAAGCTTTTTACGCGGACCTTGCCACTTGCCTACTAGAGTTGTGGAACCATTCATTTCAAACAACTCGCATGTTAATTTAAATGATCGTTTGGTAGGCGAAACTCATTAGTATTCATCTAGTGGTCACAGAAACATGGTAGTATAGGAATATGGTCATCTTGGAACTGTAAGCAAACTACCGATCAGCACTCCTTAAAAATATATACAATTAAGCGTGCACCTTCATTTCAGACAACCACACAGTCATCGAGCACCGTCTATCTAGACAGTGGCTGTCATACTTCCGCAGCATGTTATCAACTGCGCTGACTAAAACGTCATTCTCAGTGTAGACTAAAACGGTGTTCGATTATTTTAATCGGCAGATTTTCTGTACGCGCTATACTGCAACATCGAACGTAGGGCAACAGAGTTCTTTTTCATCGCTTGATATTCTTTAAGTCACCCATCTAAATTGCTCCAGTAAAGGGTCTGCCATAAACAGTAGGATGTTCGTTTATTCGTCTTTCGGTACGTCGTCGAAGTACAAGTGTTACACACCGTTTGCTGTGTACGTTTATCAGGACCAGACTGGTGAAAAGTTATCAGCTATAACGTTATAGTCCTGGTCATATAATCCCAGAAGCAACACCACGCCAATTACCAAGGACTTATCGTTCCACACACCCCGGTGTTGTGCACCCAAATACGAGAATATGGTGCACATATTTTGACACATCATTCGCCATCATCAAAAGTTTAATGCCGTAGTTGTCCGGCTTGTTCGACATAAATGCACTCGCTCGTGTCCTGCTTTTTAACAAAATTAACTTCTGTTCGTGAGAAAGAAGTAAACATTGTAACTGGTCCGACATTTCTTAGTAGTTCCTTCGAAGGCGCTTCGGATCTGAATGATCCGATCACCATGCTTACTTCTGTCACGATTGACGTCATCTCCAAAGCAGAAGTGCTTCCCTGTCACATAAAACTCGTTTCGATACATAGTTTGTCTGAACATCGGAATTCCCAATTTCTCGTTCCAAAAAGAACTCGACGGAATTGCCTCTTCCTATAATCCCCCAACAATCTGTAACCCAATATTCACACATAACTCACAGTGACCATGAATCCACACTCTCTTGAAGGATTCTTGGTAGATTGAAATTCAGATGTGTTTGGTATAAGACAAGAACGCATTAGTGCACCATAGATCAGATCTGAAACAACGGTGGTCACGGTTGCTGCGAGTTCCCGATCATCACATGGATTCGTCTTCCTCATTTCTAACCAATACCAGACCTCGTCTATGAAAGCAAGAACATGACAATGGAATTTACTCGCCACTTCGACCTAATGGTTGATAATCTTCATCATCGCTTTTGAAATCCAGTTTTCGTAACATTGGTGGTGTTGGTGCTGTTGACGCAACAGCTTAGATCAGTGCACACTGACTGAATCGAACAATCAGTCAGTGTAATCATTATGGTTGCATGCGAATTATCATGTGAACTCGTGTTCTCGATTGTCTGTAATATGGCCATCTTGAGGTCTGAGCAGTCGTTTAGCCATGGTGACCGGAAAAACTTTTATCCTCAAGTTGTTTATCCCACCCGAATATAATTCTTCTCGACGTCACGGCGTCCGTTCTCTACATCCAGAGGTTGGGCCACTCACGACCCTTCGATTGTTCTAAAGGATAGACACATTCAGTTGTTCTTAGTGTCCAATAAACTCATGTGATTTCTCCCAAAGTTGGAACGGGTGTAGAAATGAGCTGAACAACAGAGATCAGTAAATGAGAGGTCTATTGTTTTCAGAGTAGGAACTGTCATATGACTTAGGATTTGCTACAGTAATGGTGAGCCGAGAACGCGGATGGTTCATGGGTTGTTTATATTCGGAAAGCCAGTGCATGGGCATGTCTGTGAACGTCACTTGTGCTACGGTCACTATTGCTCACTTCCTTTATGTATCAAGAACTATTTCATGCGATGCTGCATTTCAATGCTTGTATGTTTCCTGCGGCTGTTTCGATGTCATTTTCTAAATTCCTGCCTCATCATCATTATCATCATCATCATCATCATCATTATCATCA